>VXBR01007848.1:1322-30938 GCA_013400215.1 Cisticola juncidis | reverse complement strand
GTTGGTTGTTTGTTTGTTTTTTAATTCAAAGTCTTTTATCAGCTCCTGAGAGGTATTAGGAGTGCATTTATGATGTTCCTGTGGCATAAAGTCACAAAGGAGATAGCCTAATCAGTCACTGGAGAAGCTTTAACCAATATTTTGGGGTCCTTGGGCTCTTCAGAGACATCAAAACATCTGTCAGGCTCCATTGATCTTTGCAGCTGGATAAATAGCAGAGGGAAAGGGACATATCCCATCACTGAAGTCCTGAGTGTCCCCTGAGGGAGCAAGCCCCTGATTGCATGTGTGCAGAGAGAGACAGCAGAGGCAGCAGGAGTGGCTGGGCACTCACCTGCCTCCCCTGCTCTGGCTCAGTGACCAGGAGGTTGTAGCAAGCAAGGGGTCAGTCTCTTCTCCCCAGTGACAAGAAACAGGATGAGAGGAAATGGTCTCAAGTTGCCCTGGTGGATGTTTAACCCCCTAATTTAATATTTCTAATTGGAAAATTTCTTCCCTAAAAGGCTTGTCAAGCACGGGAACTGGCTGCCCAGGCTCCACCAGCACTGATGGAGTTGCTACCCCTGGAGGGATTTAAAAGATGTGTAGATGTGGCACACAGGGACATGGTCTAGTGGTGGCCTGGGCAGTGCTGGGTTAGTGGTTGCACTTGATGATATTAAAGTTCTTTTCCCACCTAAGTGATTCTGTGAGACACTGAGCACGGTGCCATATGGCCTGGAATATCCCTCTGGCCAGCTGGGACCAGCTGTCCCTGCTGTGTCCCCACCCAACTTCTCTTGCCCCTCCCAGTCTATGCATTGCAGGAGAAACTGAACAGTCCTTGACTGGTACCAACACTGCTCAGAAACAACTGAAAACATCAGGGTGGTATCAGCATTATTCTTATCCTAAATCCAAAACACAGTACTGTACCAGTAGTACTAGGAACAAAATTGACTCCAGCCCAGCTGAAACCAGGACAACAGGAATCCCTGTCCACCCAGAGACAGTTTCTTCTCTGCACTGTGTCTGCCAGTAATGGGTACCAGAGCAGCAGGAGGAGACGTGTGGGAGCTACAGCAAGCAGCTATGGAGCAATCTTCTTGTAAGAACAAATTCAATCCTAGGATCTGAATGTCTGCAATTGCATGTGTTCTGAGCTTTTAAGAACATTTGGCTATATTTTAATATATGTAATAATTCAATGTAATAGCTGTCCATGGGATGTGTTTTTTGTATACAGAAGTCTCAGACAAGGTCTGGTCATTTGGGGGATTTAGCTAACAATTTCCTGGAAACAAATACTTGAAAACTGACCAAGTTACTGAGTGTGCAGGTGACTGTCACCTGCAGTGTTGTGAAAGAGTCACCAAAATCATTTATGAAACTAAAAAAAAGAAGAAAAGACTGCCTCTCAGTTTCAAGCTGATGAATGACATATGTGAGTGTGCCTTTAGACAAATAAACCAAATAAAAACAAAATGAAAAAAAGGTTTCCTGATTAAATAATGAGCTATTGCCTGGAACAGCAAAAATACATAAACAAATACAGTGACTGTGAGAGCTAAAATGAGGAGAGAAAACTCTCAGTAAAGAGCAGGATCCTCTCCAGAGCACGAGCTCTGAGCAGTAAGCCGAGCCCACGTCATCAGTATGGTTGGCACCAGCTACTACTGGGGCCATTAGTTACTAAAATGTGCTGACTTTTTTTAGCACTGACCCAAGTTCCTTGCATCTCCTGGAGTGCATTCTTCTATTTTTTAATTATTATTATTATTGTGGGTTGGTTTTGGGATTTTTTTGAGTAGCAACACAAAGAGTTGGAACAGGTTGATAAGGTGATGGCATCACATTTTGATCTCTTGCTTCAAACAAAAGATGCACACCCAGCTATCAAAATAAAGTGAACTTTGTTTAACACTACTTGCCTGACTTTCCCTTGCCTTTTACCCTGCGTAGTCATACAGAACTGAGCCAACAGGATATAAAATATTGCCTAACCAGAACTGTCCACAATGCTGACATTTGATACCCATATTGCCTCTGCTTGTTCCTGAAGTCATTTTAGAAATGTTCTTTCTACCTTAGTCTTCTTTGTAATAATTAAGTCCTTTAAAAAAGAATAACAGACTCCCATCTAACTCACACTGTCAGACTAACAAAGCCATGTTTCTAGGACAGCTTCCCTTCCTCTCTGTCAAAGGACAGCAGGTTATGGCAGGTCCCAAAGCAGGGACTGATTTGCAGAAATGTTATGTGTGACAAGGAAACCCTTCTCTGTTAAGGAAGAACAGCTGCAGCTGCTATAGAGGTATCACCATTATGTGCAGTATTCTTTTAAAAGGCTTAGTTATGATAGCAATGGGCAACTAGGAGCTTCCACACCATCTGTATTTTAACATTGCCCAACCAGAAGACAATGTATATATATTATTCATAGGGATTCCAAACTTTTAGATATCTCAATCTGGGAAAACAAACAACATTCCCCCTGCTCTCTCCAAGCTTCCCATTTCCTATTCCTGCAAGGCAATAAAAATACTTGCAAAAGTTTTTGGACACTCGCCTATCTTTTCTCCTGTTTGAGGAGAAAAATAAATGTTCCTCAGATTCCTCATAACAGAGAGAGGTTTAAAATAGTTTCTAAAAGATTTTATAGCATCTTAAAATATTCTCTTTTATCTTTTATATTTTTCTTACAGTGTCTGTAGATTATGGGCTGAGTTTAAAAAACCCCTGGGTGCTACTTTTGGATTTGAGAGTATGCATATGGTGCACACATTTCCAACTAAGTGATGACTTCCATGAGACGTAGTACTACATGTGGGTGGGATGCTGGCAAGTAACAGATTTTAATGTACAATTCAAATAAGGGCATGAAAATCCAAGTTCTGCAATAAAAGAAACATGTCGAAATTCAATGGGAGAAATTTAAAGTTATTTATTCTGAGCCTTCAAAAGAGCTGGGAATTTTGGTTCTGTCCTGAGGCTGCACAAAATGGCTACATGGAAAATCTGTCTCAAACCAAATCTGCCCAGGACTGCAGGCATCAGGCTGGTTTTGTGATGTCATCTAGAGTATTGTTTCACAGAAAATATGGAATTGATTGCATTTTGTTAAGTGAAGTGGAAACAAAGCGATTTCTCATGCTCAGATGTAATCACTTCAAAAATGAGGGCTAATACATTTTTCTGCCCTCAACAGGAACCTCCCTACCTGTCAGTGCCTCCTGCAGTCTCCAACGAGGTGTGCTGGTATCACTTTGCCAGGCAGTAGCCCTGGCCACAGCAGGATGGGGATAGCGTGGTCTTTCAAGCTGGAGTAGCAACACCCAAATTCTTTGCCCAAGGCACTAACATAATTAGGGATGGCTCTGATCATTAGTGCTGAAGAAGCAGTTATATTGTTTAGCAATTTATCCAGTACAAGCAGCATGCTCAGCTCTGTACAGTGCATAGCTCACATTTGTTTCTTTCCCCGAGGAAAGTATAGATTGACCACACCACGAAATGTACTGTGACTGGGACATTGTGTCTCAAAAATCTTGTAACATGCTCTGGTCTTTGTTGGGTAGACACTGTTACTGAATTGTGCTTTAGCTCTACATTAATAAAATATTTTTAGGTCTTTAAAAGTGCTGACAGAATAGTACATAACAGATAACCACTAGATTCTTGAAAGCTTAGCATCAAGTTTGTACAGATCCAAAACAAAAGTCTTAAATGAAGTATTTATTATAAAGACGGTTCCTGAAGAAATAAAAGTAGAGGTCTGTTTACTACAAAAATGGGAAGATGTTTTTGCAAACGGAGAGGGTGGGTGGTGACAGCACAAGGCATAGGAACGTAAGTGGGAGAAGGATGAAGAATTTGGGGGATGTGGTATCACTCAGGAGCAAGAGGTTCTGTAAAACTAATGAGACATGCAGAGTCCTAAAACCACATGCTATTACCCAGGGACCAAATCCCACAAACATCCCTTGCAATTTAAGAAAATAATTTTTTTCTCATCACATCTAAGACATACAGTGTAGTAGGAAAATAGTGTCTCCTTTTTTTTTATGCTTGGCACATTATCAAAGTCTCCCACGAAGTCAAAGAAAAGCACCTCCACCCTAAACTGAGGCTTCTACGTGGGAAAAGAAAATACGTTCCCTTCATCGGCTATTTCTACCAAAGAAAGCAGAAACCAGGTGGGAGACACACAGAGCCATCAGCTCATCCCAATCCACCTTAATTAAGCTGGAATTCAGCCAGGACATTACTCTTGCAACAAACCTATCAAAACCTGAAGTGATCCACTCCAACCCCTACACAAACACTTTTGGAAGCCCACCATTTCCTCAAGCTCTCATTTGCCCCTGGCCTGGAAGGGCTGTGCCTCCCAGGAGCCCACCAGGCCGGGGCTTTGGTGTCTTCCCAGCAAACGGTGGAGGCCTGGCCTCGCCCTCGCCTGGGAGCTGGCGGCTCCCAGGCCAACAGGGAATGGCTGCAGACTTGAAAGACACGCTGCTTAAAAGGCTCTCTCATGTTTCAGCTGACCATGTGTTTTCTCTTAGTACCCTGTGAGTTCAAATACCTCTGTATAACAGAAGTCAGACTGAAAAGGCATTGTGCATAAAATAATTCTTATCCGCGTTGGTACGAGCCTTTGTGCTCTTTAAAAGCATATACAAGTAGGCAGGGTCCTATTCGCACTGCTTGGTCCATAGATTGTATCTTGTTCAAATTCAGTGATAAAAAAGGGGTTGTAAAGGTTTGCTTTTAAACTTGATCTGTAGCAGCACAGAAATATTTAACAACATCCACATCATTCATAGGTAACTATCTTTTGAGAAAGACCAGATTTCTCTCTCTTCCCGTGAAACACTGCCAACTCAGTGCATTTGCCAACAGCAAGATTAGGCTCATGGGAATGACAGGGTTTGCAGCAGCATGCTACCAGGTCCTAAAGCCATCCCAACCCACAGGTGATTAAAAAAATTATATATATATATATACATATATATATACATACACACACACACACACACACACACATATATATATATATGAAGTAGCAGTCCTGAAGTATTTCAGCAGTATTGAAGGATGCAAATGTACCAGTGGCAAGAAATCAGAAATAAGCCATCAAGGTGCATGTGAAAACACCCCAATTCAGAAACTGTATTTTTTATCTCTGATTCGCATTACTTATTTAATGGTACTGGTTTTCCAATTTATTCAATGCACTCAGATTGCCAATAGAGTAAAACTTCCACACAGAGTTAGTCATCACTGTAGCAAAATGAGTTGTAGCAAAATGATTCAACTCAGAAACTGGGACTTGTAGACAACAGCTTGAAGAAAGAATTTTGATTAAATTGAGAGGTTCATATGTTACTACGCTTTCTACAAAGTTAGTCATTGTCCACAAGAAAAAACTTCTGCAACACTCCTCAACGTCTTTGCATTTATACTGCAACCTCTGGCATTTTCTCACAGACATCAGTTAGGACAATGTGGTGGACTCTGCATATTTGATCTATCATTTACTTACCACACTAAACCAGTTTCTCATTCATTGACATGGAAGTGAGGGAGCAGCTGAGGGGGATCTTCACTGATGCTTTTAGGTACTAACACATGGCAAATTGTAATTTTCTGGTGAAGACTTTCCAGTCTTCTGGAACGTACATAGTCTAAAATGAACTGCAGACACACAGACACACACCTTCCCCCAGGCACCCTCAGTCCAGGTGATGAAGCAGGTTTGCTTTCAAGACTCCTTTGAGAGCCTTTTGGAGTAGAGCCCCAAAGTTCAGCACAGTATATGCTCCACATCCTCCCCACTGCAGCCCTGGCATGCCTTTGCCACTGCCGTGTACTCTCTTTTTTTTCTATTAAGAACAAACTATAATACAAAGAGGATTGCTGACAGTGTCCACAGACTCCAGACTCCTGGAGACCCATGCTTAGATTAATGTCAGGCATCAGGGACTTAGCCAGTCATCCATATAGGTTTGAAATAACTTCTCTCCAGCTTCTCTCCTGCTTAGTAGCCAATGTCCAAGAGCCAGAGAGGAGAAGGATGTGTTTTAAAGCAGCAAAAATAATAATCTCTTAGGCTACCAGGAGTCTTTTCCCCAAACCAGGTCAGGAGGGCTGGGGGAGTTTCACCTTCTGCCCTATGGGGCTTTGGGCTGCTGAGCCACCTGAGCAAACCACATGCAGCAGCTCACAGCTGCCAATAGGGGAGGGTCCTATTCTTCATGTGCAGTTTAATTTCCCTGTTTCTCCTACTTAGCCTTAGTGAAGCACCTCACTGCTACAATCATGTTATTCTGAGTACTCACTACATTCCCTAGGTTGTGCTGTGGACTTCCCTTAACAGTCCGAGAAACTCAGCGTGTATGACCTGATGCTCTCCTATGGAGTTTTGGACACTCTGAATTCTTGTAAAACCCACATTAACATCCTATTGTTATGAAAAATTTTATCATTAAAGAAAATTCTAGTGTCATGAAAGCATTTAAAATAACTATTTCCACACCAGAACATTTTACAAAGGCATTTTTCATTTTGATAAAAATCTACCTACCTACTTTGTTCAGTACAATGTTCCCAAGCTAAGGCAAGCCTAACTCAAGAACAGCAAAGATGACTGGAGCTTGTATTGTTGTATTTTTGACCCAGAAACAATTAGTTATAAGATGGTTATTAACGGGTACCTTTAATACTCTGACTCAGCCTTCTGTGTATTTCCTTCCCTTATACTCCACTTTATACCATTCATCCTCTCTGCTCACACAGAAACCTGAGACTGGCAGCCTTTAAGAAGCACGTTAGCTGGAAGAGTTAGAGGTATAGTCCAGATCCCATGTATTAAATTCTATCAGCCTGCTGACCTCTTCTATTCCCAGGGAAAATGCAGGCTGCATCACTGGGCAGGACTTCAAAACCATTGGGGACAGGGATCAGACACCACTGCACCAGTATCTAATTTCTCTCCTCAAAGAAAGAAAACCTATAAGACATGCTTCAGTTCTCCTTCACAGCTTTTCTGGAGCACAACATATTCTGTGTTGCTATGGGTTATGAGCACGAGTTAGGGAAATTAAATAAGTACCTAATCTAAGCACCACTCAGTTAATTAATGCTGTGCTGTTAACAGGGCTATAACTGTAGTGTTTCATGAGAATTAACAAGATTTGTTTGCATTAGCATGGTCTTAGATCTCCCAGGTGACAGCAGGAACCATGAAATGGGGATTTATGCTCTGCCCTGACCACTGGCAGCAGTGCCCAGAGGGGCTGGGCAGGGACACTGGCACTGGTGCCTGGGGACTCTGGTTGTCACCCATCACCTCAAGGGCACAGCCTGCACCCGCTGCTGAAGCTGACTGCACCTCCGGGGGAAACTGCTGATGGCTTGGCACAGACAGAAGGGAGATGACCCCCTGGCCTCCCAATTAAATGGACTAGAACTGAACTCCCAACAAAAATAAACACGGCAAGTACACAAATCAGCAACACTTGCGTGCCTTTATGAAGACAAAAATCAAATTACTTCAAGATGATCTTTCCAATTACGTTAGCAAGTTCAATAGAGCATCGAAGTTGACAGCTGTAGCTTTGTGTGGTGAGGAGCGGCAGAAGGCGGTGACAGAGCTGCTCCTCAGCAGGGCCAGGCTGAGCCCCTCTTCCATTCTCCAGCCACTACTCACATGAGTGCCATGAAGATTTTCATTGCACAGGATTGGGAAGAAAGATAGAAGTGGAGTTCTGCTTTGTGTGTGGCACTGGTTAGGCGAGACTTCTACTACTTTTAGTTCATGATTCCCACCAGTTGCCCCTCTTCTGTTGTTCCTCTCCCCAACTTTGCAAATTCCTCCAAATACAAGGTTTACAGCCTCATTTAATGTGGACTACACAAGGATTAGCCAAATGACACAGGTCACATTACAGGGCAGATTTCTGTAGGTCTAGATGAGGTCCACATATTACTCTAGTTTGCTCATTTGCAAACATCTGTAGCAGAACACAGTGATCTTCCACTAAAAAAAAAACCAAACCCAAACAAAAAAAAACCTCACACAAATGGAGCCAGTTCCATTTGTTTTCCATATATGGGAAGAACTCTCTCTAAACAAATTTAATTCTTGACTCCAAGTTGAATTGAAGATGCTTTTCAGATAAGAAATGGTAAAATAAAATCGCGAAAGATCACAGAAGATGATGTTGTTATTCCCTTCCTGCAGCATTCATCTAATTTTACATTTCGCATTGGGGCAGTTTGGCCTTCTCTAAGACCAGAAAAACAGCAGACAAACAGCAGTTGAGCGGTGGTTAGACTGCACTCATGTAACCCAGCAATCATAACTCAAGGGGGAAAATGATTTCCTGTCAGAAATATAGACTGAAACTGCCAAGAAAATCTCTCCAAAGCTACAAACTTATCACCATTCACCCATTAGACTTGTGAGGAAGAGAAAAATCAAAATTGGACCGCTTAGTAAACCATGGATGGCATACCACATGAGAGAAAGAAAAGAAGACATAGCCATGAAGTTAGCTTGAGTGCTAGTGAGTACTTTGCTCTGAAATCACATTTCTAAAAAAATCAGAGAAGTAGGTAAAAATACAGTTGCATTTACAGCCTACCCACTGTGACATTTTTTCCAGACAACTGGCAAGATTTCACTTTTGCTACAAAGCCATGTCTTAACAATCTTGTGGATTCACTCATCTCTCTGCCCTTGGTGCCAGAACATTCATGTGTGATGAGGGCTTGGGTTGGCTTTAGGACACGATGCACACGGTGAGCAACCCAGGGAACACAAGTTGAGAGCAAGTGCCTGCCTAAGCATTCAAACTCTCCAGCTGCACTCCAGCTTTCACCAGGTTTATACCACGATTAAATTATTTTCAGAATGAAATAACCAAGAAAAGAAAGTTTGAGAGGTGATGTCCCCTGGGCTCTTTCAGAAGTATTTGCCCAATGACAGCAAATTTCTCTCCCTGGGAAAAAGTGTTCAGCTCCTCTGGTACCAACAGTGGGAAAAGGGAAAAAAGCCTGCAGTGTGACTTCCTGATTAAGCTACTCATAACCTGTAAGCTTCTTGGTCTGCTCTAATTTATTTTGTTCTATTGTGTATTTCTTTTTCAGTTTCTTCTGTTGAGCCCAAAGGAGATTCATTGTATAACTGGATGGCTGGTTCATAGCCACATTATCAAAGATTTTCAGATGTGAAACCCTTGTCCATTTTTTCACAATGGCATCCATAGCAGATAAAGCATCATTATTAATGCCTTATCCAATTTATTATTTCAATGTCCCAGAGAAAAACAGACTGGAAATTCAATTATCTATTGCCACAAGTCACTTTGTTACACCATGAAAACAAAACACAAAGCAGATTGATTTTTTTCATACAGCTCCAGAACACAAAACTTATGAAGAAATGAGAAACACAGTAAGAGTTGAATCTAACTTTAAATTCTGACATATATCCACTTATAATGATTAATGACTAAGAAAAAGAAAAGAGAGGCTGCCTGCACAAATGCCAGATTGAACTGACATTAAGACATACAGCTATTTTAAATATTTTCCCTTCTAATTACCTGTATCTTACTACTGCAAAATATTCACCATACAAAACCCGATTGGCTCTCCTGCCTCTCTCAAAAGCAGCAGGCAGTCAAATAAGCTCTGAAAAGTCAATTCAAATGCCACAAAGTAAAACAGCACTGCTGTTTCTTCCATAGAAAATCAAAATAAAGCTCATTTACTTCTCTTGGGAGTATAAGACAAAGGTATTAACACCACAGCAGAGTTTTTCTATAGCAATATATGAACAAAGAGACTGAAGGCCCCAACCTGCAGTCACTACTACAGCCTCTATTAGATTTGCTTATATTTCAGTGAGAGCTCAAGGAAAGGGCTGTGGCCACACTCACTCAGTTTGTTCACCATTTCAAGAGTTATCTCCAATAGACATTAAAAAGACAGAACTCAAGAGTGCACTAGTAAATAGCATTCAGGATTTACCACTTTGTTCACTACTTTCCAAGACCAAAATTATTTTCCTGTGCAGAATGGCTGATTCTGAGACAGCTTTACAGCTAAGGCATGGTGTTTCCCATCCTACAGGACCAAGACAGCAGCTTACACAGACCAAAGCCAACAAGGACAGGGTTTCAGGGGCTGTGTAGGCGTTTTTGAGGCCTGAGAGGCAGAGTACAGGTCACACCACGGGTCTCAGCAAGGACACATCTGGCATAAAGCAGGTGCCTAGTGACAGAAAACAAACCCCATCTTATGATGCTACTGAGACAAAAAGCTTAACAGTATGTTTTGGGATATCAAGGTGCCCTTTGCTGTCCATGACCATACAAGATGGAAATAGAATCATTTGTCACTGGTTCCTTGCCACGTAGCACATCTGGAATCAGGGTGTTGGCGGTGTTTGTGCTATGCTCTCAGCAGGAGACAATTTGCTGGTAGAGATCATGTCAGCACTGCTGGAGATGAAAACATTCAAAATAGTGTCCATGACTGGCAACTTTTATTTTGCAACATATGTCAAACTCCTGCCTGTGACGTGGCACAAGTAGATATTGTATGATGTAAGGGCTACAACACATATTCTAACATACAATGCAATTGTCTGGGAGAAGTTAATGTGACTCCCCACTGCGAGACACATTTCATGAAAACCAAGTCCTGAGAAGTGTTCTTGCTCACTTAAAACTGAGCTGAAAGGGCTTCTCACGAGGCGGGACGCACTGGGCAGAAGTTTCCAGAAGAGAACTGTAAATGGAAAATCTTTGAGCAAACACCAATATTAACCAAACTAGATGCAGAATTACTAGCATGGGTTGGGCCTCCTCAGGGTAATGAAGCAATTCCCTTAGAAATGCCTCTATATGTTCAGAGCCTGCTCTTAAAGCAGATTAGCCATGTTGTCATCTTACGTGAATACCAGTATTTGCTTGGGAAAATGAATTAAGACCACACCAAAATGACTCCAGTGAAGGGCTCTCAATAGCACTCATAACCTCAGGGATGCTGTTGGACCTAAAAAAGGAACCAGCGAAATGCAGACTGGTTTCCCAAGGCTGCTTTACTGCAAAGCAAAAATACAGTTTATGAAAACTGAAACACAGAGGAAATACTTCCATCAGGTCCTAACATGGTGATACAGTTCCTCCAGCAAAGAAAGTCCCTTCCAACATGGAGCTGAGGAAAAAATCACATGTGATGTGAGTCATCTTCCATTCAGACATGAATTCAGTTTATCCTTGCTGGAAGGATGATCTAACCCTTACCTTCTCCAGACTTTCTCAACAGGGATCGAGGCACAGAGTAGAAAGGAGCTCAGTGACAGAGGTGAAAAGAGGAAGGAAAAACATACACAAACACACAGAAAAGTGATAATTCTGAAGCTTTCCACCAGGAAGCCCTGTGCCACTGCACAGCAACAAAAATAACCCAGGAGTTCCCTCTCTGCTCCGGCTCCCTGTGAGGAGCCACTTTAAAGCCTTTAGAACATTTGCAGAGTTTGAGAGAAATGTTTTTTGTTTAACTTCAGCTACTTCAGAAATGCCTGGGGCCTGAAGAAACATATTTCTGGATTGCTCCTAAAGAACAGGCTGAACTTTGAAGTTTGGGGAATTTTTTTCAGATCAAATGCTAAATTAATAAACACCAACATGACAAGTCAGTCTGAGAACTGGGGGAAAAATTCACAATCACTAAAAATTCTTCTTGGATTAATTAATTGTGGTGTATTGTTACTTACTGTAATATGTTGATGGGTCTGGCGCTTCAAGTCCTGTAAGCCACACTGCATATGTGTTTTGTATCCTAACTAAGCACTTTTGATATTTTTGGCTGTTTTTACCGATCATCACCAGCGTCAGCCTGGGTAAGAATGAGATCATAGCTACTATGATAGCACAGTTAAACTTATGGATGGTTTAAGAAATGCAGACAACAGTTCAAAGCAGCTGGAATGTAAAAGACTTTGTACACAGTTTATTTATAACAGAAATTTCATCAATGCCACTGAATTTACCTGGCACTTTCTTGTTGATTGAGGTGTCCCACTGTAGTTTCCTTTCACTCTATTGCAAGAAATGGCTGGATAGGGAATCCTTGAGACCCTGGGAAGCCATGAGCCAGTCAGCTGCAAGCCACACACCAACTATTAATTACAGCTATGTAGTCAGAGCACTCTGCTAACACTGCAAATAGGAACAGGATTGTGCCAGCATTGCCACATCCACATTTTTGTATTCTTGCCTCAATTTTCCTCACCCTATTTTCAGAACAAAAACCATGATTCATTTCTAATAGGTGTCCTAGTAAATAATTAGAAAGCGATAATGTAAAACACCCTCCCTTTATAAACACTGGTAAACAAGTTTGCTCACTGTTGTAGTTCCTTACCATCCCAGGCAACTGTAGAGGGGGAAGAATTCAGAATTCTTTCCTGCAGATTTTAGGGACCCTTTTTTCAGGAATCTGAGGACTGTGATTCATCAGCAGTCCAGAAGTGTATCTGTAGGGATGACTGGAGCAAGTTTTCTTCTCCCAAGATTGCTTATTTATTTAAAAAAAAATTAGTAAAATTCACCCTCTTGGATCCTAGTCTATTCTCATTAACACAAGCCAGGTTAATTGCACCAGGATATTCCTACCATGGGCTGGAGCTGAGAGGAGAGCTTCTACTGATTTTCTCCCTGTGGACTCCTCAAGCAGAGTCACCTCCCTGGCAAACATGGTCCCGGTGGAGGGCCAGGTCCTGAGCCTGCACTGATGGACAGGGTGCTTTGATTAACACCACAAGCTCCTGACCCAGAACATCAGTGCCCCGAGGAGGATTCCAGCAAACATCTGTTACCATTAAAGATTGCTGGTTGAGATCTACACCCCGAGAGGGCCAGGGCTGAGGGATTGCATAGTTCCTCTCTGAAGCTGAAACAGCACACAGATTTGAATGTTAGTGGAGCAACATTTAAGGAAATCGGCATCAGAGTGAGGAATGTGAAGTTATTCATTTAGTGGTTTCTCTAATGCTTCTCCATTTAATATTTGCAAATTTAATATTTACACATGCAAGTCTTACAAAAATTATGTTACAAGGAACAGTTTCTGTACTTCTTATAATAAACAACCAACCAAAAGTACATGGTATGTATAGCAGGGGGTTACAGCTGGGATCCTATATTACTTCTTAGAGTCACTTATCTAAGATCTAGTATCTATAAAAAGCCTCTCTGTTTGCTATTTACACAGGTGTCCTGGAGCATTATATAATCATGTAGCAGATCAACATAGCCTTAGGATCTCAAATTATAATAAAAGTACATTAGAATCATGATGTAGAGAGAAAGAGTTGGCTACCATTTGACACTGGTCTTTTATTCCTTCCAGAAGTTCACCTGAGCATGGAGGATGGATGTCTTCAGTTCTTCATGAGAATAAGACAAAGAAAAAAATATCTTTTTCTAATCTTGCCTGCCTAGATTTTTCAAATGGCTCCTCACATAAATGTTTAAATTTTGCCACTCTTATTTAAGCTATGTGGTTCCACTAAACTTGGCAACGGATCTCCTACAGCAAGGTCCACAAGCCAGGGGTCAGGCAAGATCTCTACTTGCAAGAGTCAGACTGTAAAAAAGTAAAGCCATAGTAACATAAAGTATTCAAAATATACACCACCAAGGAGGACAAGACACAAGAGATGACACAGTCTACACAAGGCATAGATGTTTCCACATATTCCCTAACCACAGGGAGGATAAGAAACTATATTACAAATTAAAGCAGATTGAATGATAAAAATGCCTTCCAGGAAAGGCATCTATCATCCCTTAAAAAAAAAAAAAAAAGAAGAAGGAAAAAAAAGAATGTGATATATTATCCATAAAATCATTCACAATGACTAATCTATCATTTCAGCCAGCCAAATCCTGAAGACAAGGTTTGAATCCTAACAAGGTAACAACAAAATCCACTAGAATGTAAGAACAAGGGACATATTCAGTTCCTATTACATCTGGCTTCATTAGACTTTATTCTGCTTTTAATCTGCTGTAATAAAGTCCTTACGTTTGAGCAAAGATCTTAGACTTTGACATGCTCATATAGAAATATATATTGCATGCAAATGACATGGCAAAGGCAACACAAGTACATCAGACCTTGTACTTACTATGAATGAATTATGTCCTCCATTCATGAAGTCCTACCATCGTTCTTTTCCAAAGCATCTGCTATGCAGGATCAACACTGGCTCTTTACAAGACACAACATCAGGAGGAATAAACTTCCACCTCCCATCCCCTAGGCTGTGTACAGCTGCTGCTTATGCCAAGACTTTTCACCCTCACCCAGTATTTTATCAGCTATTCAGATTCCTGTATATGTTAGAAGACTGTAGCAAAAAAACCAAATCGAGATATATATATATATATATATATATATGTAAATTATCACACTTTTACAAACATTTTAGAAAATCTTGTCACCTATTTGCAAGTTGAAGCACATCATCATGTGAGGATTGCCAGAGGTCATAAGGAACAAGAATTCCATGTAACACATGTAACTACCAAGGAATTGCTCCCAGACTCCTGTTGCTGGATTTTGCCTACTTGTACATATATAAATCAACTGGCACTGTGGCTTAAAATGAACATACTGTCCTTGACACTAGCAACCATTTGCCTGCTTGACAACTATAGCTACACTAACTCTTAAAAAACCCCATTTGTTTCCTGCATGTTGCAATGCTAATTTTTCTCCACAGTGGTTTTTTGGAGCTGTTTCTTAGGTGATGGTTTTACTTCCAGTTCTTTAAGTGCCCAAACTTGATTTACTTACGGGCCCTTTACCCACAAATGTAGTATGCAAGATGAAAATATCAAGGGATTGCTTTGATCCAGAAAACGTATATACAGAAACACACATATTCTCAAATTTATTTGAATGGCAAGCAACACCAATGGAGACTGCTAACAAAGTCATTGAAGCTGCACACCACAAATTGGTTTTTTCCCCATTTTCTTCAATTATTACCAGTTCAAATCTCACTAACAACTCTTTTTCATGCTGTGAATCCTTTCGCCCAAAGAAAAGCACATTAATACATCTGAAGAGTATTTTATAGCATTAATGACCTCAACCTCCCTGCCCCAAGTAATGGCCAGTTCAGGTTTGCTCAGGGATTACCCTTCACTCCTCCAAGGCTGCTGATTTACAAAGCAAAAAGATACTTGACAAGCCCTAGCACTATTTGCCTACCAAGCATTAGCTCTTCTGAGATCAATAGTCATGGAAAGTAAATCCCAGCCCATACTTCAGAAAAGCTGTGTAAAGTTGCAAATTTCTGTATGAAAAACAACAGGAGAACCTACCAGGAGATAGACTTGATTGAGTGGGCAAAAGAAGAGGCAGAAAGCAGCAGCAGCAAGCAGCAGCAGCAAGCAGCAGCCAATGCTTTTAAGACTGACAAGCTGCAGCTGCTGCACTCTGCTAACAACTGCCCGGGAGAGGCAGGAGGAAACCCTGAGGGATGGGTGGTATCTGGAAGTGGTCTTTGCCATGGAACTTGTCACTGAGGTCTGGGAGTCATTGAAGGAATGGCACAGAAATTATCACCTTTTATTGAGGGGACCATATCCTTTGCTCAGGGTGTTCAAGAAAATACTTTAAAAAAAAAGCCAACTATAAAAAAGATGGCTGGTTGGTATGGAGTGCTTTATCAAAACAGAACAAAATCAAAAAAGAACTGTGAGCCATGCTATGAACTCTACACTAGAGTTTGCATTTTTAAAATTCCTCTCAATGGATCTGGAATAAATCAGCAATGGGTCAAACCGGTTCAGAAAGTGTTTGAATAACTGCCCACGGAGTGGCCAGAGGTTCTCAGTCAGCAGAGTATTTTGACTGCTGCTGTTCAATTACCATTTGAGAAAGCAGGACTGCTGGGAAAGACAACACAAGGTAAACCAACACTGGCTACAAAAGCAATCAGTGCACCAATATCCACACTGCAGAGCCCAGCCCTCAGAGACGTTCCCAAAAGCAGCTTCACCTCACGCTGCTCCGAGCCAGCAGCGCTCCACAGCCAAAGGTAAGGGGCTGTCAACAAATCAGGAGAACCCAGAATATCTCATTTTATCTCTATAATAGAAACTGTAATTGACAAATCATTATTTTACATTTATAAAATATATGATGAGGAACATACCACATGCATTCTAGACTTTCTGTCTGCACTGGAAATCAACTGGGAAATTAGGAGGTATGGCGTAGAAACATCACTACGAATATACTGTATTACTGCTTTTGCAGCTGCAGTCTCTGAATTTGTTTCACAATAATTCAGTTACCCATGTTTAAACAACCAGCCAGCAGAAGAAAGGCTGATATATTTCATATGCATTCTCTTTGAGCAGGGGGGCCTTCACGTCTGGTCGAAAAATGTCAGGCTCATATGACACCACCAGAGTCAGGAGAGATGCCTAACCATAACTAAAAGCAGAATTTGGCCAACACAATTGGAAAATACCAGCAGAGTATATACAAATGCACACACGCAATCTCATATAAGAGCAGAGTATGAGACAGATTGGATTTTTTACTCACACCTTTGAAGAAAACAACATTTCATGTACAAACCTCTCACTGCACTCCTACGTGGATCCTTTATCCCACTGCAACATAAACAGACATACCGGAGTCTGGAGTAGGGAAGAAAGATTTTTCTTTTTTTTATTTTTCTCCCCATTGAGGATTTTAAACACAATTTGAAAAGCAAAAGAGCAGATCTGGCCTGCCTCCCAAGCCTACTTCAATAATAGATAAACAGTTTTAAGACTACCACAGTCAGCAAGTACATACATAAGCTTTATATTAATGCACTTACCTATATTTTTAAGTGAGCTTCATTTTTCCTTATTGTTCTCAGTTTCTTCTAGCATATAGTCCAGAAGAAAAACTAGACATTTTTCTGGATTCACCAAACCCACGCAATATCCTAATGGTTTAGATCCTATTCCTCACTTATCCAAAGGAAAGCAGCCTTTCTGTCAACTTCAGTACCAATTTCTACAAGTTTTTTTATCAGCTTTCTAAGATCATTCTATCCAACAAATCCTTCAGAAAGGAAGGATTTTAGCTTGCATCCTGCATGCAGTGCCTGACTTGAAGCTGCCATTGTCTTCTTCAAGTCTGGTGCACTCCTCATAACACCTGAGGGCGTCAGTACTTTGCAAAAACAGAGTGAATGTCAGTATTGGCAAAGACATAACCAAACACAAACATTTGAAGTTATTACTAAAAAACTAAGATTCTGATACAGTATTTTTAACAAAATTAAACAGATAAACTTTGGTGCAAATTAAAAACAACTCTCTTGTATCTGAGCCCATAATGACTATTTTGAATACAGATTATTTACTGCTGGCAATAAAGAAGTTTTTTGGTAATTTTTCTGTTATTGGGAAGAGCTTGAATACAATCCAGTCCAAAAAAAATGCTGACTTTCCTAAATAGGGGCTGTGTTTTTGCAATAAAGAATACTGGTCAATATACAAGTGGAGGAAAACTGAACCAGATGTCAGTAATAGGACCACAGAACGTTGCATTTGCCCAGAATCGCTATTTTAAACACATGATGTTGGTCTACTGGTTTGTGGGATAATACATTCTTGGCAGCCAGAAGGAGTTTCGATATGTTAGGAGGTTATCCTTGAGCAATAAAAAAAAAAAAAAAAAAGAAAGAAAGAAGGAAGACGAGAAGAGAGGTAAAGAAAGGCCACTAATACGTCAAGGTACCTATAGCAAAAAAAAAATCTCGACTTATCAGTTCAAAGACAACCCAATCTCAAAACGGAAAGCTGGGTGCTCATACTAATTTTTCTTTTCTGCTTTACTTCCTTAATACGAAAACTTCATTCATCCCTGGTCGCACTTTGCCTTCCTGGTTTTTGTTAGGGATTCTTCCCTTCATTTGTGCTCAGTTTCTGGAGAGCTTCCACCTGGCAGCTCCACGCAGTGCGGTGTGGGGGAACCTGAGCACACCAATCAGCCCAGGGCTTCTCCTGCTGGAAACCTGTGCTCACAACAGGATCCTGCTGCCCTCTCTGGCACTACTGAAGGCAGCGGCTCCAGAATCCCTGGAGGCAGCCCTAGAGGCTGTAAGCACACAAGTAACAACCCAGGACCCTGTCCACTGGCAGTTCAGTAGTTACCCATCCCTAAAATGCTTCCTAGCTCAGAGTCACAGGGGTTTGAGTGGGTTTTTGGTGGTTTTTGGTTTTGGGTCTTTTTCTCCTTCTGCTTAAGAAGTAGATATATATGTAAGTCCTCTTAATATTGAAATAAAACTTCAAAATGTACTCTGTATGTTTGGCCAACAAATACTTCCCTGTTTTACCATGTAGTAAATTTAAAAATCAACTCTGCTCATTGTCTTAACAAACCCTCCTCTGAAAGATAATTAAAACCACTTCCCAATATACAACCAAAGTTTTATTTTTATAGTCTATCTTCAGTTATGGCATAATCCTTTCTTTTTTTTAACCAGTGAAATATACAAATCACACAAGACAGAAATATGTACATTAAATGTACAGAACAGAGGAAAGGACATAGAAGATTTACATATCTGAACGACAAGTAAAATATTTTACATTAAATAGGGTTTTAATAGCTAGGATCATGAGATTCAATTCTGCTCAGACAGAAGTCACTAAAAAGGAACATGAGGTGATTCAGCAAATAAAAAAAAAGATCATGGTTTTTGTACAATAAAAACCAAAGTGACATATTCAATGAATTAGTGCTTTATTTATTTCTCTTACTTTAAAGATATTCTTTGCAAACATCTGAAGATGAGGGGTAAATATGTCCTTGTACAATAAATTAAGAGCAATAAAGCGCCATTAAGAAGCTGATAAATGATCAAGATGAATTTAATGATACAGCTTAAAGGCTTGTGAAAAGTCAAGGCTTTAGTACAACTAGGCTAAAGTGAAAGGTTTTCTTCACGTGGTATCTACAAAACCGTTTTCTTTAACTTGTAGGATGGGACCGAGTTGGAAAGTGGCATCTGAACCAAAGATGAAATCCTGTGTAAGTACACAGCATGGGGTAACACATATTGTTTGACAAATAACAATTCTCTGTTCTAAAACTGAAAAGCAAGGGCCAAATGCAGCACATTCTGGAGTTGGAAGGTGTCTCCTTTCAGCAATAATCAATAATGCCCTTAATGTGAGAGTGGAATAGAAGCGATCTCCAGACTGGTACCGATTCAAATGCAGGGTGCTGCCTCTACCAACCACCCAAGGAAGTCCCGAAATCAGGAAGAGGTTTACTTTTTTATGATTATCCTTAAAACTTCTGAATGTTAAGAGTTCTTAAAAAAATAATAATTGAAGACAAAAACCCATCAAAAGCTTAGAATCAATCTAAACACCTGAAGAGACCTGAAAAAGAAAATAAGGGATGAACTGCCCCTTTAATTTAGATGTTTTATTATCTTCTAAATCATTAAAATATATATGTACAAAAAGCTTTGAAGTATCAGACACCAGAGACCACAGTTCTCCCATATATATGTAACTGCTCGAGTATAGTCTGAACAGTTGTAGTGTATATCTGCAGTATATTATCTAAAGCATGTGTATTAAAGACATAGGATGATAAATTTGGTATTGCTGCAACGTTTCATTGAACTATAATAGTCAGTTAATGTTATTAAAATATGAAACTATTGTCTCCTTGAGTGAAAGCATTCCCAAAATCTGCGAAAAAAATAAAAATCAATCATTCCAAGAGTGGATATCTAATGATTTATTTTCTCACATAAAATTAGAGGAGTTATTTGTCAAGCTGTGTTTTGAAAGACAGCCAACTATTACACAATTTTAAGGCATTTTCAAATTTGGGGAACTCTCCTTTCTGTGGGCTTTCCAGGCTGGGAAAGCAAAGCTGTAAGCCTTGCCCAGCTCCAGTGCTGCGGGCAGCCTGCCCCGGGCTGCTCCACTCCCGGCAGCAGGGAAGCGCTGCTCCGGCACACGAGACACTCGAACGTCACAATTAGCTGATGAGGCCAAGCTCTGCCTTGAAGAACATCTTTATTATTCATGAAGGCAGATTTTTTTTGTGTTTTTTTTTTCCTGTCTTGCTTGGTTCTGGAACCAGCCCCGGTGACTTAGGGATAGCGCAGTTGAAGCCTTTCTGATCCTTTGCTCTTTGCCCTCCGGTGACCTGTGGTGGGCACCCAACACCACACCTTGTGATGAACATACCCCTTACTTACAGAGCCCTACATGCACTGAACAGCTTTATACACCCTACTCTAGGAACTTCTAGTGTCTGAACCTAAAAGTCATGGACAGGTCTGTGTCTTCCTCGCATCCATAAGGATTGCTCTAACATCCCAAGCACATTACATGGTTGCTCTGCCTACTGCATGTGTATTATGTTCCATGGATCTAAATTAGGATATGTCAGATTTTCCCCTCAAACTACTCTATTGTTTGTAAGAAAAGTCAATTTTTTTAACTTTGTAAAATAAATATTCTCAGATTCTCCCCCATTATTGCCAGAAATATAAGCCTCACACAGTTCTGGGATGGACGCAGAGAGGGTTTCCAGGCACTTCTCTTCGCAACCTTTATATTTTTCTTTTTTCTTTTCCTTCCCCGCCCTTTTTATTTTCTTTTTTTTTTTTTCTTAAAAGAAGACAAGAACTCGGACTCTATAAATAAAGTGGAGATAGTCCTGCAGAAAGGGAGAGGGGCCTGCACCCCTCGCTGGCAGGCGGCTGCAGTTCCTCCCACCTCGTCCGTGCCCTATTTGCACACAAACTGGTCCACAATCTCTGTGCACAACTTGCATTTCACGTAGCAGCACCAGTGGAACTTGCAGTGGCAGCGCTCTCGCTGCACCGTCTTGAACTGGTCGTAGCCCCGGCCGCAGCACATGAGTTCACAGCCGTCCATGCCCTCCGAGGTCTTGTTGCAGAGGCGGCCCTGGGTGCCCAGCGAGCCGGTGCTCTCGTTGCGCACGCAGTAGTCGGGGCTGGGGTCGATGTACACCAGGTCGTGGATGGTGGGGGCGTTGAAGCGGCTGTTCACCTGCACCAGCTTCCCCCGGCTGTTCAGCTTCATGGCGGCGGCGCTGTCGTATTTCTCCTTCAAGGCGTCGCCCACCTTGCGGAAATCGGCGAGCTGCAGCCAGCAGGTCTTGAGGCTGCAGGAGCCGGAGACGCCGTGGCACTTGCAGGCCACGTCGGCCAGGTTGTACACTGTCTGCAGGAGAGAGAAACAAAACACCACGATGAAAGACTAGCATGGCTGTGAGAGCATTTACAGCCCTCATCTCCTGCTCTCTGTCGTATTCCCACTGGCCCCTCCGCAGTATTCACCTTAGCATCCTCTCCTCCAACACAGTGGAAGGCTGAGACACCCCCAGCACCCCGAAGAGCCAGGAGGAGGAGGAGGAGGGGAGAGTTTCACCAGCCTTTCCACACAGCAGAGACAGCCACAACAGCACACACCGCCCAGACAGCAGCATCACTCAGGCTGCGCTCAAATTTTAGGAATTCGCTCTCACGCCAGCAAAGGATTTTGCTGTTTCATTGAGAAATGTGAAACATCCCCTTACTTTCTATCTGAGTTACTCTCCCTATTGATCTCCGCTTGAGGCTACAATTAGGGAAAAAGTTGAGATTCCTCTTGCTCCTGGCTCAGCTGCAGCTGATTGTCTACTCTTGGCTCAGCATCCTCCTCCCATCCCAAATACTGCTCTGGAAGAGAGACTTCATCCAAGAAGAAACCCCCAAACACCTATGGGTGGGAGTCAAAGCTACATAGCAATATCCTCTTTACAAAGCTTTGGCAGGAAAACCTCAGTCATTTGCCCTGTACAAATAAAATAAGAGTCAGTGTTGACACTGCCCCAAAAATCCTGGTGTCTGACACATTAGATGATACTGTAGACAGCAGTTACAGAGTCTTAACACTGCCAAATGGCACTGCAAAGATGAGGCTGAGGAAGGAAAAAACTCCTTGAGTCTCCATAAGCAACTATGAAAGTGTCATTTTTCTTCTTGCTAATAGTAACTGGCCTGTCCATTGCTTTCAGACACCCTCCTCTTATATTTAAATACTATTAATTTTCAATTATCTTTCATCCTTCTTCACCTTAGAATGCAAGTGTAAAGTCTCAGCCGACTGTTGCTGGCTCCTCAGCTCTAGGAAAATAATGAATTTGGCTCCTCATATTCAGACTATTAAAAAAAAGTTTACACCCATTCATTTAAGGCATTTTTGAGATTAAAGAAACCATGAAGACATGCTCAACCGCAGAAGACCATGTTTTCTAACAGCATAGAGAAGCTTTTCACATAATCTTAAACCAGGCAAAGAAAAAAAAGTCAGAACAATCCTGTGGCAAAATTCCAGCCTGGGAAGCCCAGCACACCCCTCTTCCTTCCAACACACACTGTCCTGGTTGGAAATACCAACTAATAAAATTCTGTTCCACAGAGAATCCACAGCGAGCAGGGCACTTTTGATGAAACAATGCAGAGGGAAACACAACACGCTTTGGTCCCAGCCTCCCCCACGAAGAAAGCAACGGGACTGTCAGACAACCAAAAGCAACACCAACTCGCGCACTCTCCACCCACCCACACCCCGTGTTTGCCGTTTTGTGCATNNNNCCCCCCGTGTTTGCCGTTTTGTGCATCAAAACAAAGACCAGCCACAGTGGCTGAAACACCTTTGTCCCAAAAAGAAGGGGTGAGGAGGAGCGTGGAGGGACAGGTTGTTGCAGACACTCACTCTTCTGCCGGCCTCGTTGTTGTGCAGGTTCATCATGATGCGGGCGCTCTCGTAGGAGCCTCGCTGGTAGACCCTCTCGCGCTCGCGGGCGTCCACAAACTCCTTGGCGAAGCGGTATCCGTACTCGATGTTGTCCCCGCAGCCGCCCCACAGCCAGTCCCGGGGCAGGTCCTTGGGGCGGGCGGCGCGGCTGCAGCCGCACGAGGACAGCTCGCCCTCGCGGCACGCGCGGCTCATGGCGTTGACCACGCCGGCCGCGCTCACCGCGTAGGTGAACGCCGTCTCCCGGCTGCCTGCACGGAGACACAAGCGGGGTTAGGGACAGCCACCATCCCGGCCCGCTGACGGCTCTGGAGCCACCACGTTCACTCATGCAGGAAAAGGTAGAGTAACCCTGAACCCCGCTGCCCAAAACATCCTCACTCTGAAAGAACCAGGTGAACCCGAACCATTTGAGCACACACAGTTTGTCAAGTGCAGAAATCACTTCCCATTCATGCTGGTGAGTGCCTGAATGAGGGAGCAGAGTGGAGGTGGATCAGGGCCACAAGGCCAGAGGGGCCAAAGCAGCCATGCCTGCTTTTGAGAGGAGGGAAGGGCAACAGGCTCCCTTTCCTTTGGAAGAAGGAGATGTTAAATACAACTTTCAAAAGTCTGGTTCTTAAATTACTACTTCTCAAACATGATTGATGCACTTCACCCACTTATTCCAATTTATTTAAAGTTCAAGCGTTTTACAAAGTCTTCTGGTATCAAAAGAAACGCAGCAGAATAACACACAACTTTCCACCCTACACATTAGCCAGACACTTCTGGAGGAGACTATTTAAAACTAACAACAAACTGTGCTGGTTATTATCCACCACTCCAGCCCTTGTGAATATGGCAAGGGAGCCCATGGACAATCATTTTTACAAATTACAGGGAAGAAAAAACCCTTGGAACAAGGTGGCCTTGAAGGTTTTCTCCTGCATCTGGTGCCCTTAAATGGAAATGGAAAACCTCAAGTTTCCAGCTTTTGTTAAGAAAAAGTTACAATGCCCATAATGTAAGACAAGGCCACATACCATCCTATTTGACAGTATCTGATGCCACGTCATTTAAGTGTCTGACTTCCTCAATCATTCTTCCAAAGGTGCCACAACTTCTGAGTACAACTAGCAAACTTGCAGATAAACAAACACAAAATTTCCACCAGAGAACAACTGAAATTTATTTTTCTTCTTAAGAGATAGCATCCCAATGGATCTTATCCAAGAAAAATTCTCAGAATAGACTAAATGGGGTTTTTTTTTCTGTTTATATGATTTAAGTTTTATTCCTAATCTTTAGTCTAATCAATGGATCAAGCCAGCTTTTAATCTTGATTTTATGTGATTTTACTTAGGGAACATCTTGGGCCTTTGAAAAATTTGGACTTAAGGAGGCTGTGTTTTGGGCAAGTCATGTATATTTAGACAGCAACATTTTTAGGCAAAATCTCTTTGTACAAGACGTATCATGACAGGTCAAATCTAATAGGAGCTTTCAAGCACTTCTGAAACATAAATAATTTGAAGCCTGGTTCATATTTAACATCAAGATGACACCATAATCAGAGCAGCTTTGTTAATACAACAGCTGTCATCCTCTGGATTCATTTTAGTAATAGATGCTATGTTTAAATGGGAAAAATCAGAAATCTTTTGTTAGGAAAGATAAGACTTCAGGAAGATTAGGAGCACTTTGCTACCTTACAACAGCCTGGACTCACAGACACCTGCTCTTGGAAGTATCTACATGAATTGTGGGTATAAAGGGTTACAGGAGTAGCATTTTCACTTAAAAAAACATTGGCTTTATGTGGTGACTTAGGCCTTGAATCTACTGCAAACTATAGCAGGGGGAATCTCATACAGATTTTAATGTTCCCGTTTGCTCTGTAACACGCATTTTTGGATTAATTCCTTAAGCAAAATTTCCACTATATTGAGAGGAAAGAAACGTGGTCTGCTTTGGACCACAGGACTTGCCTCTTCCGTTCCATTTTTGTTCTTTTTCATGTTTAGTTAGCTCATGTTTTCACACGGTTAACTCTGCACTTATTGCGGGATTTAAACTCATAAAGCTGACTATTTCTGACTAGTTTTCATTATTACCCTAGAACAAATTTTAAAGAACTTACTCTTAGAGAGAAGGAGAAGGAAAGGCTTGGGTACAGGAAGGAGAGTTGCCCTGCAAGTTCCCTCCTTGAACATTTAAGCAAATTATAAAACAGCATCAGCTGCTGAAGTACACTTCAAGCCAACACTGCCTCAAGTCATCAACCCCAGAAACACATTAAGAGTGTTGTTTCCACACGGATAGTTACTCTGAGGTTTTTTTTTTCTTTTTTCGGTCTTTAGGCACAACTGTGCTTTCCTTCACTGTCAAACATATCTGTCTTTTCCCACAGTCCAGGATTTCTCTCTATTGTAGCCATGGCAAGCAAACACACATTCCAAACACGTTTGAGTCCCCTCTCTCCCATATATATAAAACATAGAAATGGAACTGTTCAATATACACACACTGTAGGAAGCCACCCACAGAGCAAGACCCTGGGCTTTACACTTGATCTGAAGAAGTCTGCAAGAACAGAACCTTTTTTTTTTTTAATACCTGAACATAAGATACAAAATGTTCTTTGTCTTGCATTTTAAAAGCATTTAACATCAGGCTGAGGGCAGAATAAACTGGGCCCCAACCACACAGAGCTGCAGGGGGAGGATTCAGTGATTTTGTTTCCTGTTAGCACTTAGCTGTGTGTGCAAACCCATGTGCAGCCTGCACAGGGCTGCCCACAAAGCCAGGAGATGGCAGTGAGCACCACGGCCAGACCTGGGAACCAGCACCCAAGGAGAGCAGTGTAGAACACAGGTCCTAAAATTTTACAGTTCAATAAGCCACAGAGCAAGTTTCCAAACCCAAGGGCAGGTTTATTTGTACAGCTTTAGCTAACTGCAGGGTAAATCCTGGAAGAAAGACTGGCCATTGACACACGGGGCCGTGGCTGTGCCACCGGGCAGAGCCGTGCCCGGGAACCCTCTGGGGCGCAACCAAGGGCACATGGCAAGATCTCCCAACAATGTGCACTCAGAGCCTGCACCTCCTGCACTGGGGGAACAAGGGCTGTCTGACAGCCCATCACACAGGGCAGGGCAGGCTGAAGCCAATGGAATCAGGCTCTGTAAGTGTCCATTCTTCCTTGCATGCAGAGGAACACCAAGTGGTCATTACTGAGGGTCAGCGTGAAATACTACAAGTGCTACACCTCCTTCCTTGCTGTCAGTGAATACACTCTTCATGCTCTAACTCCTGAATATGGCTATTAGCCTTGCTTCCATCTGCAATTAGAATAAGTGGCTTAATTACATGATGAATTGCTGTGTAGACATCAGCTAATACAGTCATATCCAGCAAAAGGGTGTGGCAAAGTTATTTAACTTGAAAGGAACCACCTTTAAATAGATCTGTCATACTTGGGGAGGGCAGAAATATCGATTCCAGAGACAGACACCACAAATCACAGGCCCCATCCTGCACACTCCCTCACACCAACAGCCCCCTTGAGCTAATTTTCACTTGCTTGGATAATAAATAAGGCCTGAAGGATGAAGGCCTAAATTTTAAACAGATTAATTTTCTGACATTTGTTAGATTACTAGAACAGAGAGGTGTACAGAAGACGCTTGCTTTGATGTTTTCATACTTTTGCTTGGGTAAAGTAAAAAAAACCAAAAACCTCTATAGAGGGTTAATACTGTGCTTTAAAAAGCCTAGGGAAGGTTGTTTATCTAAAATCAAATGTTCCAATTCAGTACTTTCATGCAATAGATTTTTTTCTATTTGTCTGACAATCTCCAAATAAAAACTTCTTTAAATAAAAACCGAGAACAAATGTGAATTGATGCCTTCCTTCAACTTTAACGGGAGTCAGCCCATTTACAGACAAACCTAGATTAAGACAAATTTTAAAACTTTTTCTAAAGCAGGACAGAAAAACACTGCCATAAAAGCTTTACAACTCAAACTAAAAAGCAGTGCTGCATTTGCCAGTGTACCACTCAAAAGATCACAAGTGTCACCCACCAAAAATAGGTGTTTTTCAGTGGATTACACAAAATCAGCAATCTGACTCAAAGAAAGTCAGAGGAAGGTTTCACCACAGACCCCGTTCAACAGCACTGGTTAAAATTTTGACAAGGACTTTAAAAGACTATGAGGTCCTTAAATGCCAGGAAAGGCAGACAGCACATGAACACTGGAGAAGGCCATTTCAAAGAGGAACTGAGAGGGGAAGGGCTGAGTGTCCACCAAATTGTGGTAAGATGTTAAACAAGAATATGTCTCTTACCAGCAATGTGATTCCATTAAATGTCAGTTACAAGAACAATCACACATTTTACCATGACAGAACTCATGAAAATTACCCTGCTACAGTAATTGAAAAATAAATCTGTTTTCCTTAAAAAGAGAGAGAAAAAAAATACTGTATCTGGAAATAAGAGAGGAGGAATTGCCTATAAACACTAATCGACAGAGCAGCAATTTTCAGTTAACCTCTGGACCAGGAGCGATTTATTATCCAGCTGCTAACTTTGGAACTAGACATGGACATCTTTAATTTTACAAGACGCTGATGGTTTTAATTCTTGTAGGTTGCTTTCGTTTTGTCTCAGGTTTTCTAAGAAAGAGATTTCAGGGCCTCATTTTCCTTTCTCCCCTATTCCCATATGCAAATATATATTCCTACTCTGTTTTCCAACACATATGGCTGGACAGTGGTGGGAAATCACCTCCAGCTAAAAATAATCCAACTTCTTTGCCAACTTTTAGAAACACTTGATTGTATACAGTACTCAGTAAGAACCTGGCAAGAGATTCAAGTGCAGAACAGTGTGTGCCATACATATCCTCAGACAAGAGTTTAATCACAAAGATGCTGCTTCCTACCTATCTGCATGACTCTGCCAAAAACAGAGTTGTTGTCCACAGTGCTGCAATTCCATCTTCTATGTCTGAATTGATACTGGCACTCCTTAATGCCCGTCTTTGCACCCTCTCCAATGAACTGCATATGGTCCTGATACAACTGGCAGAGTTTCTTCTGTCCTTGGGAAAGCCCTGCTAGCTGGCTACATAGTGGCTGGGCTCCTATAATATACACCTCTGACATCTGAACAGGGTTCATGGGGTTCATGGGGTTCATCCCTAAAGACCTGCACAAAGAAAGATTTGCATTAATAAACAGAAGATTTCAAAATAAAATAAAGTAAATTAAAAAAAAAAGAAAATCTATAAATCCCAGACAGAATTGTATCTTATATGTGAGTATACAACTCCTGTTTTTGCTAACAAGTGACAAAAAAACCCCAGACACTTAAATATGAAACTTCTGTTTTAAGAACAGGACAGAAGTTAGTAGTTTCCTCCTATGTGGTTATCACCATACATTAGAGACTGAAGTGCGACACAGATTTTGAAGACTTGCAACTAGGCAGTCTTTTATCAGCTTAAATTGACACAATAAAAATAACAGAAGCACCAAACAATTGCAAGGCCAGGAAAATAAATAAAGCAAAAATGAAAAAAGCTCTCTAAATCCCAATTTGTCTTAACACATACTTTATATTTAAGTCTGGGGTTTTCAATCTGATCTACTATAAACACATAGGGAATCCTTTAGCAAGCCAGAAGTTAGAAACTTGCTACAGACTACTTCTACCTTCTTCCAAATTGACAACACAGAAACATATAGGCAAGTATAATAATTCTAAACAAAATCAACTTTGTTTCCTTAATTCTTAAAGTGCTCTTCACATGACACATTTCAATCAAAAAGTGGCTATTAATCCAAAAGTCATTATTGGAAAAAGTAGAGAAACACCTATTTCAAGAACTCTCAACATCTTACACTATACAGATAATTTGCCAAATCATGAATTTAAATGTACTCCTTTGTAATGAAACACATTTGTAAACATTTCAGTTACAGAAAACTTCAAACCGAAACTTTAAGTTTATCCTTGCAAATCAGCATTTTCTCTTGTACATGCAAAACGTCTTAACGTAAGGGAGTTGAAAAATCTCTTTTAAAAGACAAGCAATTATAGTAATTCAAAGATGATAAAATTCATAGAGAATCCACCAGACAGCATTCTCTAAAAACTGTATTTTACAAGACGAGATGTTGCACATCTACCCTTACTCGACAGACCCGTTCCTTTTCCTACACAACCTATTCCAAACCAGCACACTTCTCCCCTGCTGCCTCGCTCCTGCCGCACTCCCGCAGAAACAAAGTACAGAAGAAGCACAGAGACATTGAAGCAAGCAAATCTTGACACCCCCTTTCAAAACCAAGTCGATACGAGATGCTTACCACCAAGAGCTGGCTTCTATTACAACCTGGGTAAAAGAGGAGAAAACGGCCAGAGCCACTACGAGGTACTGAGAAGCCATTGTACTGCCAACTGTCCCCACAGCACCTCCGTGGATTAATACTGCACTGGATTTCTAGAGGGGGGAGAAAAAGGATGAGATTGTTTATTGCTTCTCAGACCATTTTCGAGCATTCAAGTTTAAACAACGGAAGTCTCCAGGCCCCTTTTAACTTGACTCTGACTCGCCGGCCCTTCTCCCCGCCGAGGCTCTGGTGCCAGACACAGGCACGTCGCAGCTCCCGCTGCACCGGGCAGAACCCACCCCCGCAGCCCCGCCACCCCGCGGACACCGCCTTCCCGGGGCGCCCGCCCGGCCC
>VXBR01007847.1:0-27505 GCA_013400215.1 Cisticola juncidis | reverse complement strand
AAGAAAAAGGAAAAGGAAAAGAAAAAGAAAAAGAAAAAGAAAAAGAAAAAGAAAAAGAAAAAGAAAAAGAAAAAGAAAAAGAAAAAGAAAAAGAAAAAGAAAAAGAAAAAGAAAAAGAAAAAGAAAAAGAAAAAGAAAAAGAAAAAGAAAAAGAAAAAAAAAAGAAGTGTTATGGGTGGCTGACAGAAAGTAAATGTTGCAACCACATTCAAGAAAGGTAAGAGGTTGGATCCAGACAACCACAAGCAGCCTGGAAGGGTTGAGGCACGAATCCTCTAAGAAGTACTTCCTGAACACTTGAGAATCAAGAAGGTAATTTTCATATGCCAGCATGATTTTATCAAAAATAAATAATGGTTGAACAATCTGAATGCTTCCTATAGTGGACTGGTACTGTGAACAAGGCAGTGAGTGTTAGATATTTTGATTTCCAAGTCTTTTGACAGTCTCCCAGTTTCACTACCACCAGCATGATGAGACAGAAGCTGGTCAAGTGATAACTGATTCGAAAATTGGTTGGACTGCTGAAACCAGAGAGTTTATACCAGTGGCACAAGTCCATCTGGCAGCCAATAACTAGTGGCATCCCTCAGGGATCTATACTGAGAACAAAACTGTTTAATGACTTTATCAATGTCTTGGATGGTAAGATGAAATGCAGCCTCAGCAAGTTTGTGGACAAAATCTAATTAGCTTTAGTGGTCAACACACTGGAGGGCAGAGCCCCTAGTCAGAGAAACGCAGACAGACTGGAGAGATGGACTGGTAAGCCTCTCATATAGTTTAACATGATTGCAAATCCTGCATCTGCAATGGAATAAATTCCTGCAACAATGCAGGCTGAGGTGCAGTTGTCAGGGAACAGGTCTACAGAAAAGGACCTTGGGGTCCTGGTGCACAATAAGCTGAATATCAGTTAGAGAATCCCACTTGCATCCTCAGCTGTACTAGACAACTGCAGCTAACAGGTCTGGAAAGATGAGCCTTTTTTCGGTTGTGAGACTCAATATGAATTACTCTGCCAAGTTTAGGGATCCCCAGTACAACAGGAATATCAGCACAGTTAAGCAAGTCCAGAGAAGGCAACCAAGATCAGGGGGCTTGAGCAGAAAGCATAGGAGGAGAAAACTGTCTGTTCAGCTCCAAAAGAAAAAGGCAAAGGGGAAATATTATTGCTGTCTTGTAACTATGGAATGTAAGGATAAAAAGAAGATGGAGCCAGACTTCCAAGCAGAGGAAACAATCTGGATTGAGGAGAATTAATATTTTTTTAAGTTAAGGAGGTGGCTTTTGGTTTGTTTGCTGGTTTAGGTTTTTTCATGAGGATTATCAAATTTGAATGAGTGAACAAACAGAGTGTGAAATATCTGTCCTTGTTTGTGTTCAAGACTCCACTAGACACGTCCCAGAGCAGCCTGATCTAATTAGATCTGCTTTGAGCCAGCGCTTTTTCTAATGACCTCTGGAGGTCTCTTCCAGACTACATTACCCTGTGATTCTACAGATATAATTGAAATTCATATTTTCAATTGCTCAGCTTTGCAAAAATTGAACTCTCTGCTAAAAATTCCAAACCAATATATATTTCTGTGGCATACAAAAGAAAACACTTATTATGTTAAAGAACACAGAGCTGATCATTTAGGAAATTAGAAGACCCAGTGCTGAGTACATGCCTTATAAATGACCAGAAGGATTTAATGTATGGTCCTAGCACTAAGCTCATCTGCTTGACATGATTTCTGTTCCTTACAATTCTTCTAATTTTTTTGGTTTTTTTACCCAAAGAGCACAGGCCTACTACCAAAGTTCTAAGTAGATATGTGATACACTTACTAGCAATTTGAGACTGAAACAGTTTTCTATTCATTACCAAACCATTTTCTCTGGAAGTCTTCTCCAAATTTTTCCCTGACATGTGAGTAACCATATACATCATCTAAAGAGCAGCAATTATCCCTGTTTCATAACTTCTTGATACATTTGAATTTGGATTATAATAAGACAATATACTTTATTCAGCAGATTTGTTTTAATCTAATTACATAGGTGAATAAAAATTGCTGCATGCTGTTGCATCTAATGTAAGTTATCTATTATTCACACCACATTTACTTTTAATATTCATGCAGATTCCCTTTGACATAACCTACTGTGTCACAGTTAATCCAATAAAGATAAAATATAGCTCAGCAAAACACCAGTCGATTCCAGCATTCTGGTAATTATAAAAGACTATTTCACACTGGTTCCTTCAATCAATGCATTTCCCCTTGGATGTGATAGTGTTACTCTTTGAAGCTTTCAATCCTCCCAGTGGATTCAGGGAAACATTCAGGCACTTTTTTAGTCTCTGGGTCTCCGAGGCAGTTCAAAGAGCACAACAAGCCATCACTGGTTTATCCTCAAAGGCTGACACTGTCTGTTTGATGTATGATGACTTAAAAAGTCATCTCTAGCAAAGCATGTGTTTGCTACCAGTCTATTGAATCAGCCATTTATCAGCTAATCTGTATGCAACCAGCACGCCTGCAAACAGATCCAGGGATAGAACACAGTCTCCTGCTGGACCTACTATTGATTTCCCTCTCTAATTTCATAGTGGTTTTGGTGTCTAGTTAATGAAGAAACCTTTTATTTTATGAAATAGGCATGTATGTATTGTTCTGCTAATTACGAGTTTGTGTGCAGGACCTGAGAGCTAAGATTTTGGAGTGATGCTGTTCCAGTGGGACTTGCCTTTTGCTTGATCCTTTGTGGTCCCTGCCTGCCAGCTCTCATGAGACACACAAGTGGTGCTGTATATGTTTTGTTTTATAAATTTTAGATTGGCTGCTCTTGTCTGTAGAGCAGCCAAGGCTGAGGCAGAAATATCCAAGAGTGGGTGATTTATAATTAAATCAACAGCAGTCTTTCCTTCTTTTTTGTTTTCATTAATTGAAGATAACTGGCTTTTGTCACTTGATGAGGGATCATGAGTAATTTTTATGTATTCAATATTTTACTGTGTAGTACAACCTGGGAGAAACAAGCTAGTACCAGTTAAAATATTGTGCATATTTTTCATAGGAATATTCCCAGGTAGTTCTTGCTAGAGCTGAGAAGGACATAAAAAATTTGTGCCATTACACAAAACTGAACTTAACAATTGTTTTATCTATCTTGATATCTTTTCTGATGAGTGGCTATTGGCCTCTTAAGAATGTTGTGGTGGTGACTCTTCCTTCACCACAGCTTCTGATGCTCCTTGCAGGCACAAGAAATTCCAAACCAATATATATTGTGAACTATGAACTCTGTCTGCTTGTCAGTGACCAGCAGTCTAATTCTTGAGGGTGGTGTGTGTTAGCCATTTTTGGGATCACACAGGCAAAACCAATTGTCTTGTATATTTTTCTGCCTTTTTTTTTAAGGGTATGTCTGAAGCCAATGAACTGTATTATGCTGTCTACCAAGACCATGTTTCCCTTCAGCCTTGTCCTGAAGCCAGTAACACAGAGTGTACATGATGGATAGAACTGATAAGAAGAATGATGTGATGTAATCTCACATGCATTCAGTTCAATGTTTTTTGGCAATATTCATGACTGCCAGGTCAGGAATAACTTTGCACTTATGCAAAGGTTGAGGCAGATGTAAAAGTGGAGTCTTTATCTCTGTTGCTGCATTTCCGGTGATGTCAGTAGGATATTTATGAATGTTTAAAGGTGTCTGGACTTTCATTGTAGATGTACTTTAAAACTCTTAATGTGTTATAAAAATGAGACTTGGTCTTTGTTATATGACATGATTTTCTATGAAACATCTGGGATTTTGAGTGACGTTAAAAAGTATGGCAAGGAGTGCAAACATCAGCTTCTTTCCTTGCTTGCCTTTAACATCACATGGCTCCTGACAACTTGTTTCATATGAATTGAAAATCTTAGCTCTTAAGGCATCAGTCTTGCCAAATCTGTTACCACTTCCACTATGAATCCATCTGGCGCTCTTAATTCTTCTGCCTACAAAACTATCTGAGAGCATGGCTCTGACGTATGCTAGTACTCGTACACAAGGTGGGAAAACTCTTGTCTGGAGCAACTCTTGTCTGGAGCACTTTTGGACAGTGCTACTGCTAAAGAACTGCATCAAGAAGAAAGTACCGGAACAGTTAATGTCAATAAGGCGTCATGCACCACATACTTCATAGTGAATGCCAAACTGATGCATTTGACAAAGAAAGTGGACTGAACAGGTTTTGTTTGTTTGTTTGTTTCCCTAAATCTGAGATTTTTTTTCTTATCAATACCTGGGTTTGATAACTTTTTTGTTTTGCTTTCTATTTTTACTGTATTTCCACTTATCTATTTGGCAAGCATCAAATATCAAAGAGACAAAGATATAAAAGTACTCAGTGTCATTCTGGAGATTCTGGCTTCAGGAACCAGCCATTTAGGCAACTGAGGCTGCTAAGATGGCTTTTGAATTGCTTTGGGAAGTGCAATCTTTGCTGCTCAGGAGAATTGAACAACAACATCATTGCAAGTACGTAAGCCATTTACAAATGTCCTACATAGACTGCTTTCGATTAGAGGGAAGGAGTTACAGTAAAAAATGGAGATTTCTGAACTAGTGGTCTGGGTTATGGATAGTAGAACGGGATGTTTATACTATCTTGTATCATCTGTGAAATTTTAGGGAGAAGGTTTGCCATGTATAATAATATACATTGAATATATTTTAAAGTTTTTATGTATCTAGTTAAAAACATGCTCCAGCCTTAAAAAAATCACTATATTTAATGTTGCTCAGGAAAAATACCCCAAGAACTACAAAGAAGCTCTTCTTCCCTGAGATTAGCTCAGCTGGTTAGAGAATGGTGCTAATGACACCAGTGGATACTATTCACACAGTCACTTAAAAGTTGTACTCGATGACCCTTGTAGGTCCCTTCCAACTCAGAATATTCTCTGATTCTGTGATTCCTCCTCCCTTTCCTATCACCCCATTTACTGTTCTTAATTGAGGGACACAAAACTGCCAAATTCAGCACCTGCTGATACTTCTCCCAAGTCTGATCCAGCATTACTGCTCTGGGCCAATGCTTATTTCTGGAGCTCATGCACTACAGGGTTTATCTGTCAGCCTTGAAGATGCACCTTAGAAGGCCAGTGTGGTATGGGAGGGTAAGGTACATGTGTAGAAAAGCAGAAGACAACTGGGAGTTAAGTAAACAAGGTAGCTTGAAGTGTGCTGATTTAACTGGCTGGATGTCAGGGACTGGATTTTACAATGGGTAGGTATAATTGCATAAGTAACAAAACCCATCTCAAACCCAGACAGGAGGAAAAAATCCCATACTTCTGTTTGTTTTTCATCCAGCTTAGGTAACACCATCTATGACCAACATGTCATAGATGTCTTTCAAAGAATCTTGTCTACCCTTTTTGTATATTTCAAGTTTACCTTGAGCATACTAAGAGTTGAATCAAATCAACTTCCTTATATTTTTCTGTGTCTTGTTACTTAAAATGGAAACATATTTTCATGCATACTAACTAGACCTTAAACTTCTTCTATCTAGTACAAGAAATATTTCTGGGCATCTGGTTTATACAAGTTTTGTTTCTTCCATTGCTTCTAAATTTACATAACTTTTAGAATTAAATTTAAAATAAGATGGCAGAAAATCTTTTCTAATCCCTTCTTCCTACTGGTGTAAAGATAAACGTGCACATCCCAACTTTACAAAGATTTTTATCAGCTCCTGAAGTTTTTGCAAAAGCTTGTTGCTGACCAGAAACTAGGTCATGCAATTGTTCTTCAATAAAGATTCACTTTTGATGTATCTCAGCAGCAGCCTTTCTGTATCGGGAGTCCTGCAGTTTGAGGTCTTTACAAATTGAGCTTCACGCCATAGATATTTCTTTTTCTTTATTGAAATTCTTCCATCTCACTTCAGTTTTGTGATTGATGATAATTCATATCACAATATGATAATTCATATCACAAGGTCATTCCCTGTCATTTATTTAAATATGTTTTCCGAGGATTCTCCCTAAGTGGAAAACTATGTCTACAACGACTTCTTCAGAGTTAACACCTGAGATACTTTATGTATTACAAGAGGGGACTGTTGCCAGTGGGAGTGGAAGCTTGAGACAAAGTTTATTAGAGGAGCCCTCCTGTTGAGTCACAAGATGCCAAAAGGACCTCCTTGCTTTCTGAACTCCTTCTCAGAGCTGTTGGGTGCAGCTGGATTCAGTCTTAGCCTCAGAACTTCGATGGTTTAAGAAATTATAGAGGTGTGATCGATCCTTTGTACAACTTTGCTCTGTAGAATTAATAATGGAAAATCAGATATATTTCTGTAAAAATAAATTATTATTATTAAAAAGGTATCTTGATCTGAATTATTTACTGTACAGTAGAGAAGTTAAAATTGCTAGGGTAGGATAGTATAGTTCACTACATAGAAGCCTGGGCATAAATATATCAACACTTGGCTAACACTGTCTGTCTCATCTTTAAATACATAAGCTGTTATAAATCCTGAATTATTTATTTTGTTAAAGGTCAGAATGAATTTATTTTTGTCTATTGTTTTGAGATAAGGAACTTAAGCTTTGAATCACAGCTAACTCACTGTGCTTTTAACCTGGTTAAAGAAAAGAAAACACAGTTGAACACACTTATACATCTACAGAATTGTTTTAGAAAGCTGCATGCTACTTTGCTGAAGTATAAGCTGGTTTAATGTCTTACAAGAGCCATAATAAATTTGCAGTTGACTATGAATGTGTATAAGATCCACTTCATATTATCACTGAAACAGGAGCTTGAACTTATATCTACCCACTCATTTTATTCAAATTTAATATTAAGGCTTACTTTGGTAAAAGTAAAGGACTAACTCCCAGGACTGCTGGGATTATTACTTTGTGTAGGTGAAAAATATCTCCACACCTGTAGAAACATGATAGTCCTTGTACACTAAGAATAGAGAATATATTTTATTTCTTCCTCCTGATTTCGAAAAATAGAGAAAATTCTGTTACTTTCTGCAGTTGATAAAAGCAATTCTGGGACTCCTTTTGTGATGGAATGTGGTGCCAGCTCTAGACATGAAGCAGTCCAGAGAGTCCCTTGTGTCCCAGGGGTCTGGGGGATATTGTCTGCCTTGAACTGTGCTGCTCAGGATGGTGCTGCTCTGTGCCCTCAAACCAAGTAGGAAGAGTACTTATGAGAGCTAGCAAAAGCTAAGGCTATTGCTGCAGGCAAACACAGTAGTGGACACAGAGAATTGGATCCTGCCATGGGCAAAAGCTGTGTATAGAAAAGGTCCTTTCAAGCCACATTTGAAGCAGTTATTTCTGTATCTAAGAGTACAAAGAAAATCTGCCTACTGATGCAGGATCAATATCTATGACTACTTGTGGAAGTAGAAAGTTAACCATTGTATATTCATGATTCTGCAAATGCATGACCTGATGTTACTACTATTTGACAAATAGAAGGAATGATGTTCCTCTTAAAGACTCCAAAATAATGAGGTAAAACTTATGAGAATGGAAAAAAATTAAAAAAAAAAAAAATTTAAGGCGACCTTGATTTCTGTTTGTATGACCAAGATGTAGTCTCATTGAATTACATTATTATTAAGAACTTGGGTATTTGAAAATGTTGTCATTCCTCCAAGGTAATAAAAGGAAAAGAGGACTGCCACGTGTATCCACAGAAATGCCACCTGTGTTGTATGATTACTTTTTAAAGAAGTCCGAGGGGGAGCAATAGTGAACTGAGCTGACAGGGCAACCTCCACCCAATCTTTCTCCCATTCCCTGCTGAAAGAAGGACAAGAAAAATGAAGAGCAAGACCTCAAAAACCCACACCAAATTGGGAGTCAAGATAAAGACAGTTTAGGAGGTGATGCAAAGCTGCATGTGCAAGCAAAGCAAAATAAGGAATTCATTCACTGCTTCCCATGAGCAGGCAGATGTTTACCTGCCTCCTGGAAAGCAAGGCGTCACTACACGTAACCAGTATTTGGGAAGAAAAATGCTGTAACCCACAGGGCATATTTCACTCTTCCCCCTTTCCCTGAGTTTTTACTGCAGAGCACACTTTGTATGGCATGGGACATCCCTTTTGTCTCCTGAGTTCATCTCTCTCAGCTGTGTCCTCACCCACTTCCTAGTGCAGCTCCAGCCTAATCCCTTCAGGCAAGAGCTGGAAAATGAAAAGGCCTTGGTGCTGTGAAAAAACTGTTCAGCTGTACCTCAAACACTGATATGTTATCAGCTCCAGCTGGGAGGAAATGCTGAAATTATAGTTATGGTAATACTGTGTGCTGAGAACATAGCAGAATCTAGCAATTTTGGATAGAATTGGGTAAAATATTGCATGAGCTAAATGATGCACTGGAAATTAAGTATACAAATTCACTTTGATGGGAGGGAGGGAGGGTTTTTGTCATGTGGCTTCCATCTGCTTTGTGAATTAAAGCTGAAAGGAAAGGAAGGAGAAGGAAAAGGTTTTGTGTATCGGACACTGTAAAAACAGGAGGAAGGTCAGCAACTAGCAGATTCTGCATCTTAATAGCAAAGTCATGAAAATCTTGTTCACTTGCAGTAATTGCAAGTACTTAAGTGTGCTAACAATAGATGAGAAGTAACTTGCACCATGTACTGTAGCTTCTTAGTAAGGTTAACAAACTACATTAACCATTCACTCATCTGTAGCTCATAATTAATCAATCCTTGGAAATTACATTGTATAATAAATGAGGACAGACATGATTCATTACAACTTCTAATTAATTCTATTTAATACTATTTCATAGTTCATTGGTAAGTGCTGAGAGAAGGATTATGCTATAGGATACTTGATGCATTGCTGACAAAGAAGTAAATAGGGCAAACATAATGCAGCAAGAATATTTGCCAATGTAAATACCAATTGGTTATCTCTAGTAGTGTTGGATCTATCCTTTGTGTCATTTAACGTTTTCACTGCCAATTTAGGTTTCCATGGACCTCTGACCCAGCTGTAGAAATGAATCATGGGCTCAAATCTTTATCCTCTTCACAGCAATTATACTGCCTCCTTTCCTGTCAAATCCCATAGGAAAACTAAGAACAGCATTTTACTCATGGTGGACCAATCTCTTTACTGCATCACGAAAATTCCAACATAACATTTTCAGTTAAATGATAACAATTTGGTAGTTAATATGCAGAGGTGAAAAATGCTCTATTTAAGTGCTGCAAAAGGTCAAAATAGTAATGAAGCACAGCTGTGAAATCAATTTTTGTAGGAGCTCAATTCCACTGATGTGCTTACTTTTCACTTGTTTCAAGGAAACAAAATTCCATCATAGAGTAGCAGTCAAGATTCCACCATGACTTTGTCCTGGTGTTTTCAAGAAACATGGTGCTGTTACCATCTAACAAAAATGGGCACTTGTCATCAGTTCTGACCTCAAGAGTAAAATGGCAGTGTCCTTTTGCCTGTGAGAACTCCAATTATACTATCACTGGATGGAAACACAGAAGACAGCAGGTTTCCAAAAGATTTTCTGAGCAAGTTTAAATATGTAGATACAAGCTACAACAAAAAAAGAAGAAAAATGTATGTGAGGGTTGCTGCATGACTGCATGACATCTGTCCACCCCAACTTAACTTATTTAACCTCAGTTGGTCCTATTACAAAGGTTCTCTAGCTTTACTATTCAGACTAAACATGGAGCTTTAGCCTTTATGCAAAGGGCCTTTGTTAAACTTAATTTCAGTAATTTTACATCCTTTACCATAGTTTCTTTAGACATATCTCCATTTCCTTTAGCTTTTATCAGTTTCAGGAGACTGAAGCAATTATGGAAATTTGAAGCACCTAAATTAGTTGTCTCAGAATGTTGAAATAATTAACTTCCTAATTAAGGCTTTATTTCACAATTTCTATAAAGTTTCACTTCTGTGGCAAAACTTCTACTAAAAATGTTTTCTTTTAAAACTTGTATCTACATAGTACAACCAAAATGGTGTGTGGCAAGTGGCAAAATGTTAAGAAAATATTTGGGGTTAATTTGATCAAACTGTCTGTTTCACAAAAAGTCAAACTAGTAAAAAAGATCCCAGTAAACTAGAAAATAAACCGAATTACATTTGAACCGTTCAACTCTTTTTCTTCAGGAGGAAAACCCAAAAAAATAAACCAAAGACCCAAAACCAACAACCAAAGAACCACCCCCAAGCCCCACCAAGTCCCCCAGCCTAGTCCCTGGCTACCAGCCATCAATTCTGCATCTTACAAGAGCCTCCATCTTAAATTAATCTAGTGGCAAATTAAATACCAACTACCAAAGTTTTTCACTCTTTCAGCAAAGAGGCTGGCTTGTGTGTTGGAGGCTCGAGACCATGCTTACTGTAATCATTATTAAGTGCCTACTAGGTACTTTGAGTGTAGATGAATGAAAAGTGCTCACGAAATTTTAGAAATTAAATCTATATGCTCAAATTATAGAAGTATAATTACTATTATAAAGTATAATTACTATTTTTTTTATTGCTAAGGAGTTAATCATATGACATATTTATTATGTATTTTACATTATTGATTGTTTGATCTCCAGATATGCAAATATTTTACAGGCTTTAAAAAGTGTTGACGAGCTTTTGATCTTTTTGTAGAGATAATTATGCACAACAGCACTGTAGTGGACCTGGAAGACTGAAAACTCTCCTCTTTGAAGAACTCCTTCAGCTGATACATCTGCAAAAATGGAAGGGTTCCCAGCCAACAGTGCCAGTAATTGAAAGCACATGATTGTCCAATATTACTTCTATAGTTTTCTTCACGCTATTTACAAATTTAACTTTGGTTTATACACTAGAATTAAGATTAAACTGAGGCACATGATGCTGCAGATTCACATTGCTGCTGTTTTATGACAAATATTTTATAACTGTGTTTGAAAGTAGGAAAATTACAGTGGTTCATTGAAAACTTATAGACAAAAAAGTTTGGGTTTTGTCAGTCAGTATCTTTTAAATTGTATTATATGGATTTACCTTATTGTATCTGATTTCTTTCACTTCACTACATTCAACTATGCCCGACTGCTCTCAACAGAATACTAACTTAGTTTAGTAAGTACGAACCATATGGATGAAAATTGCTAATCTAACAAAACAAAGAAGAACCTATTCTGCAAAATGCTGCATATACTGCACTGACTTCAAGATTCCCTTAAAAATGCAGAAAAATACTTGGCCTTCAAGTTTTTTTCCAGATATGTCTCTCCCTCTTGCAATAAAAGCCTGATAAAATTTATTATTGCAGAAGGAGACCTGAAATATGAACGATGAAATTACTGATTTATAGAACTAGTGGGATAAAGGGTGCATTAACAACACATTTTCAGGCACAGTATTTCATGCTACATATTTGTATATGAAAATAAATAACAAAAGAAATATAAAGTTTGTTTTTTTTTTCATATATCTATTATTTGAATGTCAGGAACTAGAGAATACATGTTGGTTTCTTGAAGACATGGATTGAGATGAATTAAATATCTCATCCGTCATAGCTCTGGAATTCAGTCTTTAGTTAGCAATTTAGTCTTGCATAACTTACTGCTATGAACAGAAGACATGATTCCATTCCTCTCAGCATCTCCAGATCCGCATTCATGGCTTGAGTGCAGTCACACAGTGAATTAGGTCAGGCAACATTTCGAGATGAAAATTAATTCTAGCAAAAAGTCTTTATTTTCAGCTAGATCACATCTCTGGAGTGGTTTGTTACACAACTGCTAGTGAAGGTGCAACAGAGAAGTGAAAATAAAGGCCTTGAAGAAAAACTAGTGTGTGCATACTATTTCTACTGCTCTCAGTAAGACTAGTGTTATATTAAGTTGGAAGAGAGACCAGATATGAAGTCTTAGACTTAAAAGGGGTTCATCTATCTGTCAATACATCAGCTTTCCAAGTGCATTGACTTTGGGAATTAGCTCAGGGAGAATCAGATTCTGGTAAGACATATAAATACCAAGACTTACATCTGCTTAATCTACCAGACAGGTAGATTTGTAATTGGTCATTAAAGAATTTTTTCTCCCAAGTCAAGTTTAACAGTCTTCATGTTGAACATTTTTTACACTGAATTGCTTCAATTCCCATGGTACTTCTGTTGGGCCCTTGGGCAATACAGAAAAACATTGCATGCAACAATGAGAGGAAAAAAACTATAAAGATAGACCTTTGATGACAAAATGTCTTCAAAACAGCACATATGTAGTAAAAAAAAATCACTGAATAATGTCTTGTAGCTGTTGCATGATTAATATACAAGTGCTGTATGATAGACTTACTTTATAAGGATTTTGGAGGAGTGAAATATCTTCCTGCTGAAGATTTCCCTTGCAGGTTGTATCTGTATGAAGACCACACTGCCACTGAAGTATGGCAGAAAACTTCAGAACTTTTTTCCTCTGTAATGGATCTCAGTGAATGGTTTTGAGCTGCTTCCAGTAACCAGATTTAAAAAAATGCAAGCTTTGTTGTCCTGACATAGGCAGCATAATCTATCTGTAAAAATAATTGAGTTTCAAAGCATTGGATACTTTGAAAATAGAAATCTGGGAAGTGTAGTCTCAGTTTAGTTGAGATCACTTTTTCTTTGGTTTTTTTTTCCCCTCAGGATGGAAAATAGCATCATAATCACTCTTGTAGGAGGAATCCACATTGCACTGTGCGTTCCTTCAACCAAACAGATAGAAAAGAGGAGTCACTTGATGCTTATGCTGAGGAAACTGCTCTTTGAGGAAATTTTACATTGTTTTGGATGAGAACAGCTGACAGGATAATATGAGAGGAGAGACATCATGGACTATCAGCTAACTTTTATAGATGACAGTTCTCATAAGTTAGGGTCACTTCAGATTTAACCACAAAAACATTGGGTTTTTTTTAATAATGAATTATTTTTTTTTGTTATTTAATAATTTTTTCTGTTACATTAATCTTGTGTTCCATTCCATCTTTTATCCACTTATATTAGGAGAAACACACATGTCACTGGTTAAGGTCTCTAGAGGAAATGTAGAAAAAATATTTGGATATTTGTTTCAAACTCTACTACTCTACTTCCTCGTTAAAATTATGCAAATATTTAAGAAATTTTAGTTCTTGCTCTTGGCCACTGTTCCATGTGAAGAGTGAGGAGCACAAATAGAAGAATGAGAAATGCAAATGGAAATGATATCCACATAATATTAAGGATTAGAATTCTAAAATCAGATCAAGATAATGAAATGTATAATTGACTCTGGTCAAAAAATCTATATTTTATGCTATATCTGATAGCAATAGAAACAAAATTATTCAGCTATTAAAGGTAGAACTTACTGCGTAGTAATGCTATGAAATTCTGGCAAAAGAGCTCTGCCAGTACACACAAGAAAATTTTGAGGATATTTATGATGATATCAGACGTTTACTGGAGGACACCATCTCCAGTTAGCCACTTAATTAAGGAAAATGACTTGTCTGATAATATAAATCCTGTTAATGATGACCAGATGATGACAAAAATCACAAGGGATTATACTGAATAATGATTACATAAAAATCGTAATAGAGTTTTCATAGCAGGCATGCAGACTTTATCTGCAGCCACATTTTGAAAAGAAGCATACCTTGCCCCTTCTTGCTTCCAGCTTCCTTTCCGTGTCAGTGCCTGGGGACAGTGCCTGGGGACAGTGCCTTGCCCCACTTGACAGTGGTTTAGAAGGGGGGCTCAGGTTTGGAGAGTTTGAAGCACACACATGTGGTGCTTAGGGACACGTCTTGGTGGTGGAGCTGGCAGGGTTAGGTTTATGGTTAAACTCCATGATCTCAAAGGCCCTTTCCAGCCTAATTGATTCTGTGGTTCTGTAAACTTCTCTAGATTGTACAGCAGCAATTTCACTAGGTATATCAATGTATTTTATTAAATGGAACTGTAGTTCTGTTTTCCCATACCATCTCCACATATTAAGTGTTGGAGATGCTGTCTTTGCCAGGAGCGTTCCTGTGCTTTGGCTCTGGGATGATTTGGATGTATCCCCTGTGTCTTCTGTGGGCTATGACACAAAGCTTTGTTATGCCTCTGAACTACCATACCAATAGCTATCATTTTGATTTCCTCATGGTATGCCCTCTTCTGGGTTTAGGGCTTGTGAGAATTATACTTCAGTGTGTCCCAAGATACTGTCTGAGATAATGACCTGTCATGCGTTTGTATTCTGCACTGGAAGAAGGATGTACAGATGGCGAGTCATCTAAATACTCCTCTCACAAACATTAGTTTGCTGAACACATACAAGTAATAGAGAATGACAATCCCATTCAATAGGGTCCTTAACTAAACAGATTACCATGATGCCCTGTTGGAAAGTTCAGTCCCCAAAGAGAAGTTGAGGATTGATTCCCATGAGCACGAGCAACAGGAGGAAAGCTGTGCAGATGTTCCCCTACCTTTAATTTATTGGAGTAAGAGAACGATCTTAGATTATTGGGTTGGCAGCAAAGAAGAGAAACAATATATAAATAGGGAAGAAATCTCTGAGGCTTCAGCTTCTAGAAGCATATTGAAAAGCCTTGGTCTTAGCTATAAAATATCTAGAGTCCTAACAACTGAAGTACTTCATAAGCTTTTCTAAGAAATGGATTTAAGTCTCCCACCTCCTTGTCTCACAGAAACAATGTACTTTTGGGAATAACATCAGTAATACTGCCTGGGGGCCTTCTCTGCCATCCATCATGGCTGAATATTAAAATGAACTACCATGTCTTGATGTTCAATGTAGGTTGCTGGACACCTGAAAATACAGAATGTTCCTGTGAGGTTGAACATCAGAAATTAAAGCATGTAAAATCAACAGCTGATATAAAATCTTGTCCTCTTTATCCTAGATAACTCAGTTTTGCACATATTTCTTGTCAGGCTAAATATTTTGTTTAAATTGAGGATGAATGGGATATTGGATCTTTTTATTGTTGAATAACTCATCTTCTACAAGTCACTAATGTTTGAATGTTTTTGTGCTGGTATAATTCAGACCACATAGAAATAACAATGTGTCACCTTACATCATTTGTGTAGTTATTTTCTCTAAGATTCCTTTTTGTGTCATCAGAACCCCTTTTACACTTACCATTAACTGAACTTTTGAATTCAAAATGCAGAAGTTGACTTCATTTGGAATAAATCAAGATAGTCTAATTTGATACATTAGATACATTCATTAAAAATATCCTCTCTCTCTCTTTCTTTTGCTTTTGTTTATTCCCTCTGTCTACTACTGATGCTTCAAGGAGAGTGAGATGAATGAATCAGGTCATAGAAGATGGTTTTCACAGATTCTCTCAGGGAGCAAATATGTATAGTGGAAATACTCTCAATTGCTTTCCATTTTTTTTCCTGCAGATACTAGTTTCTCCTATTACTTTCCGTAAAGCTTAAAACAACATCAATTTTTAAGGACTTGAAAGTACTTTTCTATTTAAAATCAAATTTAAAAAGCATCATTTTCATTCCAGTAATGTGTGTGTATTTGCTTCTTGAAGTGTGCTGGATATACAGACACTCACAAAACATAGTAAAATAAAAAGGAAAAGGTAGGGGGAGTGAGAAAATCTAAGTGATGAAAATGAGTAATTACTTGGCCGCAAGTCTGCAGGGAGAGAGCTGACACTGTGCAACACATATTTCCTGAATAATGAGAGAAGTCTCAGTGCTGTGCAATCACTGCCTATTGGGTCAGAAATTTCATGTTAGTCGATTCATCAGAGCAGATAGGTGTCATAAAGACATTCTTTCCAGAAGTAAACATACCTTTTTCTTCACTGAACTGTCATCTCTTAGTTTGGATAATGGGTACAGAGTAAAATCTTATGAGATCTATTAGAGGGATGCCTGGAATTTGGAGCACTTCTACCACGATTTTACTAGTTTGTTTATTCATAGAAGAAGGAAATTACATGAACACATATATCTACAGGCATGAGTAAAGCTCATACATATAATTCCACTTAGACTAGACAAAAGTCTATGCTTGTGTTGTTAATGATAGATGGCTTTTTTTAGATGGTAGGAACATCTGACTTTTCCAGATCTATCTTGTCTATCTTGCCTACACTACATTTATGGAGGTGGGTTTTTCTGGTTCGGTTTTTTTTTGGTCTGTGTTTCTTTTTTTGTTTGTTTGGTTGTTTTGTTGTCTGACTTTTTCTATGTAACTCTTAGCTGCAGAAAAGCAAGTACTCAACTTTTCCTTTAGTTTTATTTTCAGGAAGTACACAAATTAAGTAAATCTAATATGCATGTCATTTGCTCTTGCTAGTGTGGGAAATATCTAGGAAGAACTTACAGAAAGTTTTTTTCTCTGTTGGATTGAATATATTCTCGGCAGTACCTTCTGTTTCATTTATTCTTCACGTGGCATCATCCTGCCAATATTTTGTGTTCTCACTTTGTTTACATTGTAGTTAAAGAAATCCATAACCTAAACAAATCAAAATATCAAAATGAAAGAAAAGGTGAGAGGCCAGATAAAAAACTGCCATCTGGATGTTCAGGCATTGAAATAGTTTGATTAAAACTTTGCTTTTACCTTTTCTTGGTCTGGAAAGACAGGTATCTCTCAGGGGAAACTGGAGTTTCCATCGGAATGGAGAAACCCCCTCCCTCCAAATTATTACAGTTTTGCAATTAGGAGATTTCAGGCAAAAACATGGGGATAGGAATAACAGTTCTTCGCTAGGAACATTAAAAAATACAAATGTAGTAATACAAAAAACAAAACAAGCAAACAAACAAAAGTCCTAGAAACCCCTGACAAAGTCAGAGATACGACCTGACTCCCTGTTGTCAGGGTGTCAGAAGCAGTCCAAATAAGTCCTCCTGGGGTTACAGATGTGGTTCTGTTGGAGTAGAGGTGATCCTGTAGACAGGGCTCAGTGGTGGTGAGATGAGTCCAGTCTACCTCTGAGAATCCAGTGGGGGAAAAAAAGAATGTTTGGGCTCCCTGTGTTCCCATTTTTATCTGGGTAGGGGATGGTTGGCTCCTCCCCACTGGGTGGAGCATCTCACAATGGGATGGTGTAATGTGTCACTGGTGAGCCTTAATGGCCCAGTAACAGAGGATATCCCCCTGAGGGTGGACAAGGTTGATGAAAGAGATAACAAACACTGCCCCACATGGTTTTAACAGATGGTCGATTATCAGAAGGCATCCGCCCTGCCCCCTCTGGAGTTACAAGAGATAAAGAGGAAAAAAAAAAAAGGCACCATCTCCCAACTGTTTTCTACAGATGAAAAAGAACACACATTTTTTGGTGACATAACCCACAACAACCCTCATCCTGGAAGAGTCATAATTATTTACTTGAAAATGAATGCTGTGGCAAGTACCAAGGGTTGCTTTTTCTTTGCTAGAGACATAAAAACCATTCCTTTGCAAATGAACCCCATTAGGTGCTTTCAAGCAATGTATGGTTCAGTGTCTGTCCCAGCCTTACTGTCAAAATGAATTGGAAGACTTATTATTAACACTCTCCTTACATCAACAAGCTCCTCTTGAGATGTTTTGGCTTGGGGAATTTTCCATTATATTTTTTCACAGTGGAAGATAAAGGCAAGGTGAGGGAGCATGTGAAATATGTGAAATGATTAATTCATGTTCTTATGGTAAATGGTAAATTGAAAACTATAAACTTCTGTATATGTGTATGGGATAGTTGNAGGGGGAATAAAGTGGTTTTTTTTTAAACCAAGCCCAAAATGGGCAAATTCGTGAACCATAGGGGAGGCAGCAGACGGCCAGGTCTGTGTCTCATGGTTCACCCTTGGCATTTTCCCAGGCAAAATCGTCAAGTATCTTGGTGGGTTTACCGAAATTCTGTGATTCGATCGTTTGTTTTCATAAACCAAATTATTATTTTAATTGGAATATTGCATTGGCATTTATAACAGAGCAGAAAATAGTGTCCATGTCAGTTCTTTTGTGGCAGATCTGCCTCTAATGAATTGAAGTGGCTGGATAAATTCCATCAGCTTGTGGTAGAAAACAAAGTCGTTAAAATAGTGAAAACAAATCTGTGGGGTATATATTTCCTGGGTGGTTCTCTTTAGAAATGTGAGCTAGCAATGTGCTCTCAGCAAGGTGAAAAGAAACTTGGTCATAGAATACTAAAAAAATATTTCCAACACACAGTGAATTATAGCAAAAGTTTTGCTTTCTCCTTGAAGAAGTATTTTAAAAGGAAAATATAATTCTGTTGAGGAACACTGTAACTAGAATAACCTCATTCCTGTTACTTGTTTTCTTGCAATGTGAAAAGTGTTGTTCCCAACTTTGTAGAAATAATTGAAGGGAAAAGATTTGGGCAGACAATTTCTGGTTCAATACTATGACTTTACTAAAACCCTATCTTGAAACAAGAGTTTAGGTTAATAGTCTGAAATGAAGTTTTGGTATGTTTCAGAGATAAATGTTTAATGACTACTAGGATTTCTTTAAAAATCTCCCTATTTAATATCTAGTGTTCTACAACAAATGCAGGATTATCATAATGAAGAAACAACCCCACCAATACCAGCAACAAAAGCAAAATAAAATCCAAGGTGTAAGAAGTTTTCTCCAAGTTCTTCTCTGTATGAAAAGTAAAGCTTATGCTCCGAAAATATTGTTGTGTCTTTTTTTTTTTTTTTTAATTTGAGGGGATAATATTTTGGAGGGTCAGCCTCCTCTCCTTTTTTTTTTAGTCTGCCCTCTCTGCAGAAGAGAAATTTTGTGTGATGTGGCAGAAATGAGAGGGTCAGGAGTGCTCCCCTCTGCAGCAGTATAAATAGTGGAGGAGTTCAGGGCAGTATCAGCTAGCAGAGAATTTACAGTAGGGGATCAAGGCTGAAGCATTGAGGCATATGTTTTCCAGGGGCAACAGAGGCCGATGCCATACAGCTGTGGAAAAATAATTAAAAGCAGTCTACAGTGAAGGACTGGATATGAAAAACTTATCTATAGAAACAGGGCAAACGGCAGCATCTACATGGGAGGCCTGTTTCTGTTGAGTAGCTCTTGCCTCTAATATCACCGAGACTTAGGCTTGTTGATGAGCATGATCTGACGCATGTATATTTATTGTGCCTAGCAATACTGCCTTATAAGTGGGCTTAGCAAGCTTTGATTGAAGGCAGCAATGTTTCCTTTCTGCTGGCTTTCTCCACGTAACATGGCACTGCCTAAAATCCCTAGTTCTGATGGGAAGGCCTGAATTATTCATCAGCCAGTTGATGGCAGGTGATGAGATCTTTTCACGCTACAGCCCTGTCACTAGGTGTTTATTGCTCTGTTTCACTAGCAGCCCTGCTATCACTGTGGAGCCAGAAGAGCCCCACAGAGAGGCATGACATGTATCAGTAAGGATAGCTCTTTAAAGACTCTGTTTTGCCTGGGAGGTCATCTGAAGGTTATTACGAACAAATTATTTCTTCATTTCCGCTGACTGAGTAGATAGCCTTAATGATCTGTCACCTAGCAATAGGCTGCCTGTTCAAACATAAAGAATGGCATACTGATGGCTTATAACTAGAATCAGTTCATTTTAGCTATTCTCTTGTCAAGCATGTTTCCAAGATACATATATTATTTACATATTCATGAGCCTTTACAGACACTGACACCATGAGGGGGCCTGTCTGATAATGTGATACAAGTTTATGCTGTGTCCTGAGGCACTTAAAGTCTATTAAGTGAATCAAATCTGTTCACTTCTGTTCTTCCTAGGTGGTGTTCTTGGCCTAAAGGAGTGGAGCTGCAATCAACATTTGTGTACAGTACCTTACCTTTTTTTCCTGTCCACCTACCTCTTTTCCATGTTGAAGTTAATTCCATTTTATAGATAGGCATTAAGCTGAGGGAAATTGCCTTTTAGAATGTCAGAGCATAATTTTCTTATGTTACTGCTGTTCTGAAATGTAGTAATGACTGTTTGTCTGCAGGCAGAGAAGACAGACCCAAGAAAAGGGGTCTTTTAAACTTATTTAATTTTTTAAACTCTACTGAGATATTGATCTTTGACCCTATTTCTGGTCTGGAAAGGTGGGAAAAATAATGGTATAAGTGGAGTGGAGGATGTGGGGTCAGGAGACAGAGAAGAGGAGAATCTTCCACAATGAAAGAGAGAGAAAGAGGCAAGGGCTATGGATTTCTCTTGTCAGGCTGAACCTCCAGTATCTTGACCATGTCTCTACTAATATGTAATTAATTTTAAGAGAGATAAGGTTAAAACATGCCACCTATTAGAAATGAAAGCATGAGCAGCAGTCAAAAATTGGAATGTGTCTTGGGCTACTTTCTGAGTTTAAAAGAACAGTAAAAGACCCCAAATAACCTACTGGAGGTGATATTTTCCTTTATTTTAGAAGTTTGTAGTTCTAAATATACTTTTAAAGATACTCCAGAATTTAGGAAGGTAAAGAAAGGATAAAAGGGACAAAATGCTATTTCCTTCATTATTCAAAGGATGCAAGCCCTAAGAAGCAACAAGTATTCTCTCTTCTCTCTATCAATTACTGGCACTACATTTGGAAGAGATCAGAGGAACACATAGAAAGCTAAATAGAAACCGATACTGTAGCACATTTTTTTCATAAATTCAAATGGTAATTTTTGTAAAAATTGGTTAGCCACGCAAGGCAATAATTCTACAAGTATAGATAATATATATAATATATATATAAACTGCAGCCTTATATGTAGTGTTAGCAGCAAGACAAATAGCAAGCTGTTTATTGGAGGTTCTTTATGTGAGCTCTGCGTAGACAAGGTTTGCAAAGAGAAAAGAAAGAGTATTGGAGAAGCCATCTAGGACGTACCTGGTTAGATGAAAACAGTGTCAATGCCCCAACATAAATGAACTCTTTAACAAATGCAATTGGATTCACTAGGGAAATTTCACTTTTGCACATGAATGATGATTTTACATGAATGGGTTAATGAGTATGGATTCTGTGGAATTGCAAGTTTTAATGAAATATTTGTGTTGTTTGGTGTGGGGTTTTAATTTTTTTTCTTTTGTTAAAGACTTGAACTTGTGTCTTTTTCCTTTGCCAAGTCACTTTAACTATTGTTAAACCTGCACCATATGTTTTCTTTCAGAGCATCGACTCCTTAAAATTTCTAGACAAAATTATGGGTTTTCATTATGCGCTTTCACCCCTGATTGCTTGTGAACAACAAAAAGATCCTTCTACTTGTGAAGAAATTTGTATTAATTTTTCTAAGAAGTTCATCTCCTTTAATGAAAAGTGGTGACAGAGAAAGGTGAGCTCAGTAAGTGAGTAGCAGGGGCTGTATGTAGTTTCTTGAAATTTTAGAGAGTACCTATTGTTGGAGGAAAAGGAGACAGAAATTTCTTTTTAATGTCACCTTTTTTTTCCTCTGAACATGGTACAAGCTAGAATTCATCATGAACCTTATTCCATACACTTCAAATTGTGCTGAAGATGTGATGTACTCTCACCCCCTGCTGAAGTGAGGATTTGTGCAAAGCTTTCCATGGATGTACTGAGCTCAAACGGCTTTAGGAGAATGTGGTCTTAGTCACATCCTCTGCAGCCAGGGGATGATGATGGAAAGATGGCTACAACAGTGCATACTGACAACAAGGTATTGTAAAATAACTTGTATCTATTTCTAATCTGAAGTGTAGAGGCCAAAGAAACAGTGACTGTCTCCAGTGATACAAATTGTTTAGCATTGAAGGTAGGTGGAAAAATATCTCTGGTTTCTCCTGAAAACATCTTTCTTTTTTTTTTAATTTTTGAATTCTCTATTTTTAATCTTATAAAATACTATGTGTCTTTTATATTACTGGATTAAACAGAGATTAAATACAGATTTTATGTAGCTGTCCTGAATAAATCAGGCCTTTTCAATGAGGCTTTGATCTATTTTGAAGCCTTTGAAACCTAACTTGGATGAAATGTCAATGTATTCATGGTGTAATGCAGTGAGGAGCATGGAAGCTTCTATTACTATCTTTGAGAGTATATTAGAGAAATGATGCCTGACAAGAGCTACACATTATAGAAGAATAGTTAATTTTGAAATTAGCTCTGGTAGATCTGCTTAAGAAAGTTTACAGGAGGAAAAAGTGCTCTCAAAAATCATCTGAAATGAAGCCTGCTGTGAAGGTACAGCAGGAAGGCTGACGGGAGAATAAGTTAGTTATACCTGCTCTAATCCATTTGTTACCAGGAGGGACAAAAACTGTGCACAGATTAATGAGGCATTTTAGTCAGACATGTACTGATGAACTTGTGCCTGCCTCTCTACCTTTTGTTGCTATGGAACCAGAGAGATATGAAATTACCAAAGAACCTACATCCAGCAAGCAGGTCCTCTGATACTCAATTAGAAAATAAAACAGAACATTTAGGAAATGAGGTCCCAGCTTTCTGATCACATGTAATGCATGAAAGGCTGCTTTTTCTGGTGTGTACTTTGCTAATGTGTGTGGTATTGGTACATTAAGTAAACTATTGAGTATGACAGAACATATGAAGTGAAAGTCACTCTCCCTCTGAAGCCTGACTAATCAGATGGTAAGTGGGGAAGTTTTCAGACATTTTTCTCCTTCTAACCTGCCATCAGGACATACACATAGTTTTTTAACAGAGCTGTTTCAGATTATAAAACAGGAATTTTATGTGCACCAAAGCTATTTCACATCAGTGTATGGGGTCCTGTTTTGGATTTGTGTGGCCAGTTTTTGGTAGCGGGGGGCTACAGAGATGACTTCTGTAGCTCCTGGAACCTTCCCCCATGTCCAGTGGAGCCAATACCAGCTGGCTCCAGGATGGACCCAAAATTTCTTAAGACTGAGCCAATCAGGAATGACAGTAACATTCTATCTATGATAATGTATTTAAGGAGAAAAAAAAAAAAGGTGTTTACCGGATATAATTGCATCCAAGGAATTTGGAAGTGAGATAAACATCTCTACAGGCACCAAGGTCAGTGCAGAAAGAGGGGGAGAGGGTGCTTCAGGCAACAGAGCTGAGATTCCCCTGCAGCCTGTGGTGCAGACAGCCCACGGTGAGGCAGCAGTGCCCCTGCAGCCCATGGAGGTCCATGGGGATGCAGAGATCCACCTGCAGCCTGTGGAGGAGCACCAGGCTGGAGCAGGTGAATGCCTGAGAGGAGGTGGTGAACCCAGCACAGGAGGGCTGTGCTGGAGCAGGCTGCTGTCAGGGACCTGCAGACCTGAAGAGAGAGGAGCCCATGCTGGAGCAGGTTTCCTGACAGGACTTGGGATATCTCTGAGGGACTCACACTAGAGCAGCCTGTCCTTGAATGACTGTACCTTCTGGAAGAGTGACCTGCATTGGAGCAGTTCATGAAGAACAGTTGCCCACAGAATGGACAGATGCTGGGGAAGTTCATTGAGAGTTGTCTCCTATGGGAGGGACCCCTGCTGGAGAAGGGCAAGGACTCTTCTCCCTGAGTAGCAGCAGCACAACTTGTGACAAGCTGACCATAAACCTCATTCTCTGTCTCCCTGTGCAACTGCAAGAAGGAGATAGAGATAGGGTTGAGGAAAAACTATTTTTAAAGTTTCACTTCTGATTATCTCGCCCTGACTTTTTTAGTAGTAAATTCAATAAATGCCACGGAGCTGAGTCTATTTTGCCCGTGGATAGTGAGTGATCTCTACTGGTCCTCATTGCAATTTATGAACACTCCATCATATTTTTCTCTCCCCTGTCCAGCTGTAGATGGGAGTGATAGAGAGGCTTTGGTGGGTGCCTGGCAGCCAGCTAGGATCAACCCACCACAGGTACTAAGATCCAGAATCTGACTGAAAATTTAGATTCAGTGTCCTTAAAAACACACCTCAGTAATGTCCTGTATATGACCACTTTTTCTCCACTACCTGTTCCTTGATAGCCTGTACAAGACACAGAACACCCTTACAGCTTTGCCATCCATGAGAAGCACAGTGTGAACCTGTGGTTTTAACACAGCTGTCAGTGGCTGTGGGACAATTAAATAACCAAGCCTCATTAAACTAGGAATAATGTTTGGAATGAAATGGGAGAACTTGCCAAATGTGGCTCAAATTTAATGTAAGGTAAGAAGATGATGTATGGTTTGCTACATTTGTATTTTCTAAAACATATATAAGGAATTCTTTCATGTCCAAAATCAAAGGTATGTTCATACAGAGAAATAACATCTCTCTTAGTTATGGATTCTGCAAGGTGCAATGCATTCTCATTTTCCTGATGACCAGTGAGAATATGTCATGGGTGCTGAGAGTTAGGATATTTCCCAGTCTGTCTAACTGAGTGATCCAATGAGTCTACTCAGCTGCTTTTCCTATAATATGATCTTACACATTTCAGAAATCGGACAATGCTTTCAAATGCAAACTTTCTGTTTGGAACTTGTAAGAAGGTCTTTCTACTTTCTTTTGCATGCTATGATTGCAATTTATTGTATTTTGACATAATTGATGTAATTGATGCACATGATTTCATTGTGTAGGAATGTTAAATCACTTCTATTTTTATTTTTTACTGTTCAATTTGTTAAATGTTATTTGACACCTTTTTAATGTTTTCTGTTTAATTTTTTCTGTGGAAAAAATCTGTAAAGTACAAAATATTCAAGAAAAAAAATTTAGCCTGTGCTTTCTTTCTAGGGCTGACTATAAACTAGAGATAACAGCTTGTAAATGGTACTTTGGAAGGCAGTTTCTGCTATAATGAGATTTTCAAGCAGCAGATGGAATTCCTAGAAAAACCTTGTCTGTCTGTTGGGAGAGTTTTTGTTTTGAAAATCACAGGTCTTTTTCAGTTCAGCTGTGTCCACAAGACCCCACACTAGGATCTAGTTGATGTATAGAGAGCAGAAAAGCCTCTAAGCCATTGCCGTTTGTCAATGAAAAGATTGCTTCTCTAAAAATAAAATGAGAATTTGGGGCAGGGGAAAACTTGATTTATTTTTTTCTGGATGTTCTTTATGTTTTCTGTGATCTGGGTAGGCACCAGAGTTGAATTTCACACCACAGATGCATCAAAACTGAGGGACACTAAGGCAGACAAAGGAGCTTGATGGGAAAAGGACTCTCAGAGGATCTCATATCTGTGTTGAACACTTTCCTGAGGTGGAGGTATGTGTGGTAGGAATGTGAAAAATGGTTGAAAAGAGACAAAGCTGGGTTTTGTACTGCTTCCCAAAGTGCAGGGAAAGCAGACGGTAAAAAAGCCCAGTTTCAGGAAAATATATTTTTTATTGCTCTTGGTCACTCTGCCTCCTCAGTCTGCTTTCTCCTCGTGGAAGACAAACTAGAAGGTGAGACAAAACTCACATTAGGTGTATATATATATTATTAGGTGTATATATATAATAGGTATATATATATATTAGGAGCAAAGTGTTTGGACAGGGAGACTGACTTTTCTTAACAGTAGGTGAAAATTCTAAATGTCATTTGCTAGGTCACAAGAATGTACATTATTACAAATTCTCAGCTCTGCCAAAATCAAAGTTAAAACATTACAAGTGATACTCACTGGGCTTGTGAATTTGTGAATGACAGACTTGTGTTGATGGGAAATTGGTGCTTTCTACAGGTAAAGTGCTTGGCAGGGAAACAGAAAAAAATCTCAGCAAAGTCAGCCTAGGTCCTCAACCCAAGAATGCAGGTTTGAAAAAAAAAAGGATTAGTCTGCAACACAGCTGCATTTAATGCATTTGGTACTAACTGAAAAGCCCTTTCCTGTCTCATGTTCCTCAATAGTCTACCAATAGTCTACTGCAACCCATATCCCTGCACTGGACACGGTCAAGAATTGTATGGCTATATGGTAACCATCTGGGAAAATAATCTGTCAAAAAAACACACACTTTTTCTCTTCTTCACCATTCATCCTGAAAGTGGCAAAGTGTACAGAATTTTGGTACATCAGGACAGATGGTTTTTAAGGTCAGCAATATCTGTGTAGACAGTGGTAAAGTCTTTGCCAAGCCCATTTTAGCTGTACAAGGACGTGACCATAGCTTTCTCTGCTGTGCTTATACACTGTTATCCTTAGGGAAGGAAAAGCTGGTGAACTCCAAGATCAGAAGAGCGGAGACATGGAAATTCAATTATTTTAAAGTAAGCTGTAATGAGACTAGGCTCTTTTCAAGCTATAATAAGAAATGTATCAATATCTCTGTGGCAAACCTTGTCATTATAACAAGTACATGTCTACATGTACGGCTTAATGACAAAAATAGTTTTGATGTCCATTGTCCAATGTTTTGTTTTTGTTCTGTCTAGAAAAAGTGTCCTAGAAGTGTAATTTTTAAGAAACATTTTTAATAGTCAAATAAAAATACACAATCTCTCTATTTTTTTTCCCCCACAGAAACAGTTTCTCAGGGTTATCAAAGTCTTTATTTGATTTTATCTCCATTTTTTTATCACAAAAACCCCTTGAAATTCTTCAGTGTGACTGTTTCATCTCAGTTCAGAATGCACTTTGCTTATATTTTTGCTTTTAATCCCTAAATTAAAAATAATTTAAGAATGTATTTTCTGTAACACTTCCTGCTACCATCCTTATGCTTCTTAAAGTTCTATTCAGAACTGAAAAGTCCTCACTTAAGAATCTTTGTCCCTCCAGATCTTCATCTTAAACTGCTCTGGCAATTTCAACCCTGCTTTCACCAAGGCAGGGTATTTTTGATCAAGATGACAGCTACATTTCTAACTTTGAATTAGATTTTGATAACTGGAAAAAGAACAGGGATATTCTCAGGATCTAGACTATGTTTATCATTTGTCTTTCGAGAATGTCATTAAATTACTTACATATAGGAATCAGGTAACACTGCCCTTCCCTAAGAAATTTTATGAAGGTAGTATTTTTATTACTTCGTTCAGTTACAGACAACATTTCCTTTGCTTGACTAACTACATTTTTATATATATCAGCAGGACATAGCAGCTTTTGACCAAAATTCTGAGAGCTAGCCTTCTTGAAGAGATTTATAGAGAACTTATTTCTGTGCTTGCTGTTATCTACTTACATGTACATGTTGGCATTTAAATTCAACATACAGCAGTACATCTACATCTTTATGCTTCTTTGCACAATCTTCATGTATTATCTTGGTTTAATGCTACCTGCTCTTCATTGGAGGTGTCAAGTAAGTCTTTGGGCTTCTGAGCCACACACCTTTATATTTTGGGAACTGTTAGGCAGGAAAAAATTTCAGTTGTGCTGACCATATCCTACAGGGTCCACACATCTTTCATGTGACTCATTTTGAACCGAGGAGCTCCTGAGATTTGCATGGCATTATTTTTAAGACTTCCTGTTACATTTCTGATTTTTCTCTTCCAGGGGATTTACAGTTTCATTCTTGGTTTGCTTGTCTCAAAACAGAGGATGGCGTTTGTCGCGGTGCCTCCGCCGAA
>VXBR01007844.1:811920-895239 GCA_013400215.1 Cisticola juncidis | reverse complement strand
GAAGGGAAGGGAAGGGTATTTTGTAAAATAATAAATATAAATGTTGTAAAATGTTTTACAACCTAACAAAAGCTACACTTTCTCTAGGAAAAGAAGTTAGTAGTAATAAGCACCAGTTCTGTTGAATATATTGGTTAATAGAGAGTAGTAAGTAGTTTCATTAGAGGTCCCTCTATTTCTCTGTGTTAACCAATTATAGGCCTACAGTGAGTTGTTTGTGAAATTATGACCAACCTTTTCTGGATAGGAATTTTACAAATCTATCTTTCCACCACTCTCCTCCACTCTTCTCAGGAGAAGAACAAATTTGACACATATATCTATGCTGTAGTAATGTTCTTTTCAAATTTCATTCTATATCTATTTTTTTTTCTCTTTCAAAGCAAAATTTGCCCAGGAATTGCAGTCAAATGTTTTTAACAGTCTGTTTGAAATGGAAAAAGTAAATATTTATAAATTACCAAATACCAGATTTTATTTGTTTTTAGCTGATTCCCTCTCTGCCAAATTTGACTTCTTTCCTAAAATTCAGATATTTAAAGTTGCTCACAATCACAAACAGTTTTACAGAAGATTCCTATCTCATTTTTAATTTCTGGTTCCTTGTACTCTCAACACTTTTTCAACTGGAAGATCTCTCAATCTTCCTATCAGCTATGCTTACTATATTATATGTATATAATGTGATGCTTATATCAGCTACAGAAGACCCTGCATAGGATTAGGATTTTCATCAGTAACTCGGTGCTGAGAGCAACCAATTCAGAACAGAGGCATCATCCAGCAGTTACACCCATAGGTCACAGCTTCACAATATGAAATACTAATGCACACAACAGTACAAAAAGCCTGGGTCAGATGTTTCAAGGGCTTAATAGATAGAATTTTACCTTTGCTTTTGTCATTTGCCAAACCTTGCGACTTGTAGATACTAATGCTGTAGCCAGTTTGCACACTTCTGCGGGGAAATGTCGTTGTTCACAGAAATAGCCCTCAGCTATTGGTTGAAATATCCTATCAATAGAGGATGTAGAAGGCAGTGTGCAGTTGAAGATGGTGAACTGGCGTTTCAGGCGCTGTGGGATGTCATTCCGACCTCCCCCAGGGTGAATCATAGCAGCTACAAACTGGATGTCAACTACATTTGTGAATTCCCCTGGCTTCTCCAAACTGTAGAAACCTTTCTGTTCCATCAGCTGTCTTACAATCTCATTGGTGATCTAAATATACCCAAGATAAAAAAAAAAAGGGGGGGTTAAGTGTTTCAAGGTTGTCAACGTGCAACATGGCAACCAAGCACTCAGATTCAGTGCATTGGCTGCATGTAAGCTTCATGTGCTTAAGTAGTCATGGACATGAAGTCAACTGGGTTCAACTGGGTTCACATGATTTCAATTTAAGAAAAGACAGCACTTTCAATTTTCAATCTAGACTATATCTTCAGGTTGACATAGGTGCTTAGATAGTGACAAAGAATGGTTAATTTAGCACTGTGTGTAGTCACACGTCCACTTGCACAGAGGCACTGAATACAGAGCTATAGTGGAAGCAGGGAAATTGCTTTTTCTCAGCAGAATTTTTTTCTAATTTAAGTCATATTTTCAGAGTATAGGTCTATAAGCATTCTTTCATTGATACCTCAAGACAGCTTGCTAGTCTTTCATGTCAACTTGCTAATCTTTCATGTGATCATAGAATTCCTTAGGTTGGAAAGGACTTTTTTAGCATTGAGTCCAACCATTAAACTGGTACTGCCAAATCCACGACTAAGCCATGTCCCCAGGTGCCACACCACTCTTAAATACCTCCATGGATGGTCACTCCACCACTTCCCTGGGCAATCTGTTCCAGGGCTAAATAGTCATTTTGGTGAAGAAATTTTTCCTTAATATTTTTCCTTAAACCTCTCCTAGCCATTGAAGCCATTTCCTTAAACCTCCTCTGGCCATTGAAGCAGTTGAAGCACAACTTGAAGCCATTTCCCCTTGTCCTGTCAACACTGACCTGACTACAGCCTCCTTTCAGGTGGTTGCAGAGACCAACAAGATCTCCTCCAAGCTTTCTTTAGTCAAGACTCAACAACCTCAGTTTCTTTATAAGTCTTGTTCTTTAGACTCACCACCAGCTTAAATTTCACATAACAGTAACTGCAATTTAAAGTCAAGAGCAGATCAAAGAAAAACCTCTGAGTGTTCCTTGGATTTGCATGCTTCCTTTCCCAGACTGGTTCTCAGGACTGCTAGTTTGGAAATCCTACTAGCTTTGTACGCAACAAAACCAAAAGGCTTAAATACTACAGTGATTGCACCAAGTGGCTTGACACTGTCCTTGATCTTTTGGAGCTGACAGCTTATTAGTCATGTCAAAAACTGGCTTGGGGAAATGTTCTAATTTGTTCTAATCCGTATTATGATAACTTTTTTCTATCCGGTCCCATTTTTTTAACCCACAGATCAGTATTTCCATCAGCAACCATGGTAAGACCACCCCCTCCCAAACGTTAATATTTTCCTTTTACCTGATCACCCCATTCGTTAATCAGAGGCATGTTGATGTCATCAATAAAGACAGTCATTTTCTTCCCTGCTGGAGGACCGTGTGTAGCACCCATTCTTTTGCCTATGTAACTTTCTATGCTCCTTTGGAACATATGTGGCAGAGTGGCAGAGGAAAAGTTGAGGCATTTGGTCAAGTGAACATCGGGATCATACTTGCTTGTGTAATTCTGCAAAACAAATGACATTTAAAAGTGCATCAATAACGCCAGGTGAATTAAGACAAAAGGAGACACAGATCCTCAGCAGCCCTGCAAAAATTTCAGCCCTGCTATTAACTTCAAAGTCTCCAAACACAGTTTATTTAAGATAAATACACCATCTGCAACTTGAAATTCAAACAAACTGTCAGTTAATGTTTTGCATAAAATTTTTAAGTATTAAAATTTATAAGCTCTTAATAGACTTCACTAAGTATTACAAGAAGTAGATGTATGCCAACTCGAGGTGCAAGTAAAGTTTGCATTAGCAATTGTCAGGGTTTTTCCATATTTAAGCTGTTAGTGATGATCTATTAGAGCACACTGCAAGGAACAAGAGAAAAACCAAATCCATTTTCATGTGTGCATACAAAACCAAAACTCTTAAAACAAAAGCTGTGTAAAGGAATGGCAATGTAAAATTAAACCCAGTTACATCACAGTAACTGATAGCCATCTTCTCTTAATGAAGAAAGTGATCCTTGAATTTTATGAATATGTACAATTCCCACAGCTGCTGAGGATGCCCCAAAGCAACAAAGTTCCACTTTTCATACTGAGTGAGGTTTTATGATAAAAATATATAACCCTGGAGTCACACCAAGGGATAGGGATATGGAGAGAGAGAGAGATGGAGAAAGAGAGTGAGAATGAGAGTATAGGAAATATTTTGTTTAGGAAAAGTCCTGGAGCTTTAAAATAGCACTAAAAATTCCATATTTCCAACATAATTTTTTAAAGATTTGATTCTTCTGCAATGATGACAAAGTTGAATATCACTGAAATTCTTATCTGTATAAGAGGATTGACTAGAAATGTTCCCATTTTGGTACCTCACAAAAATAAATCTCTATCATTGCTCTAAGAACTCCAGTGCGACATACATTCTGTGTGACAACAGAAAGGAAGATACATCTAGATCCCCTCAAAATATTTTGATGAATGTTGTTGATTTTGTTGATACAGTGCTAGCAGTTTAAGAAAAAGTGCCCTTCAGAAATAGTTTTTTTCAGATAAATGACAACCCACACGTACGATGTATATACAGTCCTGACTTTGGTGTGTACTCTTCACAGCTGAGGTGAGGGGTTGGTGCAGGCCAGTGCTCAGACCTCTCCTCGGAAGCCCAACAATTCATACAAAGCTCATGTGCCAGCTGCAGGTGCCCAGGTGCTGGCAGTGGGGCTGTGGGGCAGCCCCTGGCAAGAGGACAGGGCTTCCTCATGCCAGACACAGCCAGTTCCAGCCACCTCCAGCAGACCCACTGGAGACACTCAGCCTGTGCCAGGAAGGGCAAAATGCTGAGAGAAAGTGCAAAAAATGTAAGAAAATCAGCCCTGCAGACACCAAAGTGAGAGCAGAAAGAAGGGCAGGAGGTGCTCCAGCACAGATTCCCCCACAGCCTGTGATGCAGACCATGGTGAAGCAGGTTATCCCCCTGTATTCCACGGAGGTTCACAGTGGAACAGAGATCAACCTACAGCCCATGGAGGACTTCACACTGGAGCATCTGGATGCCCAAAGGAGGTGTGTCCCCATGGGGATCCCATGCTGGAGCTCCCAGCAGGACCTGCAGACTCGTGGAAAGAGAAGCCCATGCTGGAGCAGGTTTGCTGGCAGGACTTGTGACCCTATGAAGACCCCATGGTGGAAGAGTTCATGAAGAACTTCAGCCCTGGTAAGAACTGTATCCCATGTGGGAGGAGGGAGCAACATGAGGAGGAAGAGGCAGAGTGGAGCTGTTATGGACTGACCACAGCCCTTGTTTCTCACCCCCCTGCACTTTTGGCCAGGGAGGCGGTAATCAGGGATGAAGGACTAAAGCTGAGCCTGAGAAGAAGAGAGGGATGAGAAGGGGGTGTTTTCAGTATTTGTTTTTCAACATCCAATTCTATTTTTAATTCACTTATTATTTATTTTGATATTTATTGATATTTAAATATCTTATTCATTTAGAAATAAATTTTGAAAGCGTTCCACAAGTCAAATGTTTTTCCCATGGCAGTAATTGCTGTGTTGAGGATCTCCCTGTCTTTACCTCAACCCCTGTGCTTTTGAGGAAAGGGAGGCAATCAGCAGCTGGTTAAGGGTCTTGCAGGTGGTCAAGGCCAGCAAACTGCAACTATGAATTCTCAACCATTCAAAAAACACATTTGTGTTTTATTACTTGTGGCATTTCAGAATGTTTGCATGGTAACAGTAATATTGCACAGTACAGGAATGAGAACTATCTTTGAAAAAGAAGAGGATATTGAATAGAATTCTTTTTGTTAGTTAAACTGTCAGATAATTTTCAACTGTCCTTTACCAGCTTAATATTACTTTTTAAAATTTTGTGCAAATAAAGAATTAATAGTACAGAGAATAAAGGTCCTATATTAACATTCCGTTTTAAGTTCTTTATTTGATTCATACTGATGTTTTACTCAAAATTGAAGATTATTCAGATTAATTCAGATTAATACCTGAAGTGTTCTATGTTAAGACTCTTTTACTTTTTTCATTAATTCAGCTGTTTATATCTGGAAATTTCCACAAGGTGTAGTAAAACAAAATTCAACAGCAGATGAATGCAGAAGGGGAACAGTTGTGAAGGCAGTTAACACTCACTCCTAACCTTACATGAGATCAAATATCTGCTGGCATACTGCTCCCTTGTGTGAGGAACACACTCTGCTCTATACCATAGACTCAGCGTAAGCTACTCCCAAGAATCAGTTCCAATTATTTTTAGGGACAGGAATGGCAGCTGAAGGCTGGAGGTTGCCAGGATTTGGACAAAATCCAGCATGCAGAATATCAAGACCACCACCCAGACCCCGCCTCTTCACTCTGCTAAAATAGTTCTCCAGCTGGTGCCAGGAAGAGAAGCTGACACTACACCGGCATGCCCGCTGGCATCGACAGCTAAGCTGAAAAATAGCATTAAAGGCTGCGGGCACAGGAACAACCTGCTCTCCATCAGGGCTCAGAGTGCACAGGGCCAGGCACACAAAATGGCTCCAGATTTTAAGGAAGCCAAAGGTCAGTTTAGGCCGGTGCTTTTCTGCTATTTTCCATTTCAAGGCCTCTGCAAATCCTCCAGTGGAGGAATGTACAGCCAACGTACAGCCAAACAGATGCCTGTATAGCCAGTTCCAATGTCCCAACAGTAGATAAGTTGGGACATATCTAGCTGCCTCTCACATTGATCAAAGAATGCACACATTCCCCTGAGAAACACAGAAACCCTGCTGAAAAACATGCTTCCATTTTTTTACATAAGGGATGCCAACTTTGGTATGACATCTGGGTTTGTTCAGCCTTTTGATTATTTTGTATCAAGTTGTTAAATTTCTTTGTGTCATAATTAACCTGGAACATTTTATAATACAGAAAGCATTATTTGTTAATTTAATTGCAATCCTGTTGTTTCCTTCTAGAGAAAGAACATGTAATTTTCAGTGAAGAAATAGAGAGAGCAGATAACAAACAGTAAATTTACCCTCTGAAAACCATCCTTACTTAAGAAGGAAGTTCTTTTTCTTCACTTTGGCTTTTGAAAGAAAGCTGTGCAACAAGGGTGTGCAAAAGAGCAGTTCACATATGGCACCACTGACAAAGTACAGGAAAATAAAAAATCCTCCAAGAATCAACATTTTTCCAAGCAAAATCTTCTATTAGACTACTCAAAAGAAAAGAAAGCATATGAGAGAGGTTTTATCATCTGACCTTGTGGCCACAGTTAGCAAAGTTTAAAGAAACCTTTATACTAAAGAGACTTGGGGGTTTTTGCTTGTAGTCCATGTCAGTACTGGCAAAATGCCTCAGTAGAAGTGCTGGCATGTTCTCTGAAGAAGAATCAAACTACCCTTAACTTCAACTTGACATTTGTGCCAATATCAATGATTGCAATGCTATTGTACTAATATATTACATATGTTTTTTTCTGTTCAACCTACCTTAATCATAACAGTTTTTGCTGTTCCTTGTTCCCCAGTTAGCAAAACAGCTTTTCCTTGCCTCATGATAGTGCTCATTAGGAATTCTGTTCGGACACTGTCTATGTTTGGAACTAGAATGGAAGTATATTCTGGTACTGAATCTTTAGGATAAATATATTCAGGGACCTGCATAAGAAAGACATACAAAAAAATGGAGAATTCCTACCTGCCCACACAATCACTTTGCATCAGAACACAAAATCAAATGTACTTTATAAAATTCACATCAGCAAAGCGTTCCTTCCTGAAAGCCAAGCATCCTTTTGTAATCAATCAGTATCTTGTCATGCTTTTCTAAAAGGGTGTTAGACTAACAGAAATTTTCATTCCTCCAGTGCCTGATAAAAGCTTTTCCTTGCTGGAATTTCTTAAAGAGTAGGATGATACAGAGTTAGGATCATTTCTGTTTCACTTCCAAAGCTATTTCAAATGCACATTTCTATTCTTTGCTGAAGATATTTATGGGGAAAAGAAAAAATTCCTTCAAAAAGAGAAGCTCTTGCACATTTGGTAGGGTTAATCTTCCTAAACAAATTATGGTAGTGTTGGAAATAAAATGTCTCTTACCAAATACATCTTGTGCACCTATTAAGACAGCTTAGTGTGTTGGAGCATACAAACCTTCTGTGACCAGTGCTCCCACTGGCCACAGGCATTGATACCAAATTCAAACATGGTCTCCTCTCCATTCACAGCTGGAAGCTCTTTCAGTGCAGAGTGCTTCCGCAGGAACAGCTCCATTTTCAGCTTGTCATCTGGCTCCAGCAGGGCCCCAGCTGACCACATCACAGCGAAAACAAACAGGCGAGCAATGTGCTCCTCACTGAGCTGCTTCTCGTCTCGGCCAGACAGCAAACCCTGCAAAGTGGATGCAATACAGAACTACTGCCCTCCTGGAACAAATCACAGCATCAGAGAGAGAAATAGATGCCATATCTACCTGTAGGAGGTCAATAGCTTGCTTGATGTACATACATTCTAAAATCGACATTTTTGGTGTCACTGCAGAGAAAACAAAATTCATCACATCCTGGAAAGAAAAAAAAATTATTAAAAAATTCTCTTTATCAGTTTGAAGTATGATTTTTCTTAGAATCAATTCCTTATATTCAAATATACTCTAAGCTTTATTTCTAAACTACAATTTTCCCCATTTCTGGGCTTATAAATATTCAGATTTGACCATGTGTTTTTTTTCTAACAATAGCATATTAGAAAAACAACTTTGATGTACCAGAGTCAGCAGAGCAACTCATATGAGCTCCACAGAGTAATTTCCTGAAGTGCAATTTGAAGAAAGCTTTTCAGTTACTTCAGGGATCTGCCTGCCATTTGTGCTTTCCACTGGAGATTTTAATCTACCATGGATACTTTTGTAGTAGGAAGATAAAAGCACTGATGCTACATATATATATATAATGCACAATTTTACCACTATAAATTTCTATCTGTCTGATCTGTTCTGACTGCATCACACTGTATCAGTCTCTCTTGAAACCAATACTCTCATTCTCCTGTAGAATCCTGGCAAGAGCCATTTTTTAAAATTGATTTTAATGGAAGCTGGATTTTCCTCAGGTTTCTTCATAGTGATGGCTACCATGTGTGCCTTTGTCAAGTGTTTTGCAACATCTTGAGCAAAGTTGCAAAGTGATGTAAAGTCCTCTCTGAGATTTGCAGTGCAAAACTTTAAAATTTCAATTGCCATACAATAGTACAGACTGATGTAAATGATAACCTTCTTCCACCTTCATTCAACAATCTGTAATAGAACACTCTGTTGGGAGAGGGTTCTATGGGTTCTATTTGCCCCCTAATCTTTGGAAGTCAACACTGGCCACTCATTCTGGGAAGAGAAAGTATAACTACAGGAGATAGTAATTTTGGAGGAATTCCACTTATAGATGTCAGAGAGAAAGCTAAGACAATGAAAACATTCAATCACCCTAAGACATAAACAATTTACTTAGATACTCTTCAAAAAATCACTGAGCTGTTTACCCACATGCTTACCAGCTTTCACTTGCCACTGAAGTTCTCCAAGTGCCCTATGCTGATATTTATTGTCACAGAGTGAATCAATATTTTTTTACCCATCCCCCTGAGTTCCATCCCATGAGAATACCAGGTAACACACACACAATAAAAATACATCTTATGATCAAAAACTCACTTAGGCACCTTAATCTAGAGTAGAGCTTATAGATAAGGGGTCAAAGAAGACAATCTGAGTGCAGGCATAGACAGAATCATGGAATAGGTAGGGTTGCAAGGGACCTTATAAGTCATCTACTTCCTTGAGCCCACTATGGGCAGAGATGCCACCTGATAGAGTATCAGGTTGTTTCTTCTGTTATTTCTTGCTGGCTAGCAAAAGTGCTTCCTCCTCTGTGCACTGCCTTTTTATGGCTTTCCCTCGAAAATGCCTGGTTCATCCCCAGTGGTACGTAGGGTGCTCAGCTGAGTAACTGAGGGTGGTATGGGTGCCACAGGGGAGTGCCCACAAGCACTGTGGGAAATTCAAATCTCAGACTTCTAGAATCTGGAGCTAAATCTCACTGAGATTCAGCTTCTTTATCTGTAAAATGGACTAGATGTCTCATAGGGCACTGTAAATTGTTTAATAATTGATTTGAAACACAGAGAATAAAGATATTTCATGCTTCAAAGTATTCTGTACTATCAAGAGCCCAATTTTCACCAGAACTAGTTTTATGGTACTTATGAATCCATTGAGATTTCTGTAGTTTATGAGATTTATGTAGTTTATCTTTAACGTTTTCTTTTTCTCTGAGTTTATGGAAAAAAAGAAATCAGTTCCATACATTACTACTACTATTTTTAAAACAATACATGGATGAGAAAAGGATGCAGGATTAACACAGATATTTGCATGAATTTCATTAATTGCTTGGACAGGGGGACTGGAAAAATGAGTTGGATCATGACAAATACACATAAGTTTTTAAGAATTCGCTCAGGAATTTGCTATCCCTTACAAGGAGGCTGAAAAATGAAGGCAGATGCTAAAAACTCATATGAAAGAAAGATCCTTTTGCACAGAGTACAGTCACTATAGAACTCACTGGACTACAGAACACTCTTCAGGGCAGGAAGCTGGTAACATATTCAAAGGGTTCAGACAAGGGAAAGAACAACTCAGTAATAGAAAGTTATTAATACTTGTAATAATAATTTTAACATCAGCATTAAATATTAAAGGTAAGAAACTCTTTGGATTATATATTCAGCTCTATGCTCCAGGTGCAGTAGCAGCCTTTACGCAAATTGGATTAGTGTGATATTTAATGTGGAGAAAGAAAATTAGTCACATCTGAAAATTAAGTTGCTGCTACATTTTTTTTTCATTTATACAGTACATGGACTTGCTGAAACTTATGTTATCCACATAATATCCATCACTGGGTTGAGCTTCACACTTTGCAGACAATCTCAATAACACCACACAGGTAACTATTTTAATTATTTCAGCTCTTTGAAACTGTCTCAGATAATTACTTCCATCAGCTACGCAATTCCGTTGCTTATAGGTAGCAGCATCATCAGAGACCAGGAACTGGCAGTGGAGCTTCTAAATTGAGGAGAGAGTTTTTATAGGGATGGGAGTTTATTCGAAATTACTGCGAAGCAGGAAATACTGTTGAGAAGAAAGAACTGGGAAAGGGAGGGGGAGGGAGAAAGTCCAACCCCTCAATCACTGTTCTAAAAAAAATGCAGTGGAAATAGAAAGGACTTTAAGATTGTCTTAAATTGAAATAGGGTTGGGTTTAGGGGTTTGGTTTTGGTTTTGAACATTTTATCTTTTGTATTTTGATTTGGATTTATTTTTTAATCCATAGAAAATGGTGATTTACAGTACAGTTTATAATATACATGAAACAAATACAGACATTCTTTTCATTGATTCACAACCATTATTCTGTGCTCTTTCTTCCTCCAGGACTGCTACCTGCTGCACCTTTATTAACAATTACTTTATCCAATGTGAAGATTTTCAGTGACAAATACTATTTTGTTCAACATAAATAATGAGAGTGTTTTGTAAGCAAATTGGAATTATTATAGCTTTTGTCTTACATCTATTATAGTTGAATTTAGATTAAATTCAGAAAATCTCTCTATATATACTTAAGAGTGAGTCTCCTTAGTTACTATATTTCCATCTACACTCTAATCTTCATGTTCTTTGAAAAATCAGATCTTTGTAAGATGTTCATGTCCATGTTTTTCTTAATGCTAACATTAAATTCACCAAGGTCTATATCTGGCGTTTGACTACAACTGTTGAGGAACCTTATTTCAAAAAATTTCTTTTGGAATTTTATCCTTTTTTTTAATGTGGTAGAAAATAATAACTATAAAAAGAGCCATGTGAACACAAAAGTAGTGTTACTCTCATCTGTAAAATCACTTTTATTGCCTCTATTATTTGAGAAGCAAAGACAGCACATTAAAAGTGAAAGAAAACTGCCAGCATGACAGCTTTCATTTACATTTTGATAGTTTTAAACGCTGCCTTCAGCACTGAGCTAACTTCATATTTCACTGCATTTTCATTTTTTAATCTAATAAAATACATATTTTTCTGGACTTTATTGCTATTGCTTCAGGCTTGGGCATTTCAAGTGTTGTTGTTATGTTTTCAGAGCAAGTTGTAGCATAAAATAGAAACAGAATTGTGGCAAAGAAGCAGTAAATTGACCCATGTATACATTACTTTGGAAGCATATTTTAAAACTCATTATCAGAATTGTTTCTCTTGCTGTTGCAGTAAATACTTTGTCATACCATTATGTTTTGGAGGTAGAACAAAATGAATAGCTTGTTAAACATTAGTTGTAAAGTAAATGTGCACTGAAATGAAAAGTAGAATGTTAGAAGACATTTGTTAAAATTCAGGGCATTCTAAACCTATATCAATCATTGCTTTTATCATGATCTATAAAAAGCTTTCTGAAATGTCACTCAAAGCTCATTAAAAACTGCATTTTTAAAATGCAACAGCAATGAAAAATATTACAATATTTAAAAAAAACCTGTGAAATCCAACACCAATTACATGAGTAAACAGGCAGGAGCAAGCTGATGAAAAACCAAGGTATGTTGGAAGTTGCATTTATTTCACAGATATTTAGGAAATTAGAAGATAACAATACTGAAAGGTTGCAAAGACATAAACATGTCTTTAGAAACATTCAAAAGTAAAAATAAAAATTTCAATGTTATTGAAGAAGTATACTACTTTCATACCCAGTATTGAGTACAATCATCCATAATATTGCTGTAACCTATTTAATGATTCAGTAAGGTAAGGCCAAGCAGACTGGGGAAAACATTCAAGGTTCTTGCTTTGGATCCATTGATTGAGCAGAATTTAGTCAGATAATGTATCAAAGAGATACAGTTTCAAAAATTTCAGTTGGAACAGAAACATGGATAATAAAACCAAAAGAGGAAACTATATCCAGAACTTTAGAACTATAGTCAGATCTTCAGAGCAGCAGAGACCACAGAACTACCCTGGATTAATTTGAATTATAGAATGTCTTTTTAAAAATAACTAATGAATCAAATGCATTCCTGTGCACCAGAGTAAATCTAGCTCAATTTCTTTCTGAATTTAGTTTTTTATATTTAAAATAAAATGAGAAGTTTACCCACTTCTTTTATATATCCTAAAAATAACTAAAATTGCAGTATTAAAATTACAAGCAAAGAGAATATCTGTTTTGCCAACATGCAATATAAAATAATCATTAGTTTACTAATTCATTGCCAATTATCATATGCAGACAAAACAAAACATTCAGATTATTCATCTGTTATACCTCCAGTCATTTATTAATGATAATTTTATCTCCTTTTTTAATCCTTCATCTTTAGTTTATTACATAAACAAAGAAATATAAATAATTGAAAGAACACTTAGGAAAAAGAATGCTTCATCAAAAAAAGAATAAAAATGTAATTTTTTTCTGAAGTAGTTAATTAAATACCTGAAATACAGTATTGAAGCAATTCCATAGGACATTGGAGTACGTAACTGGTAGGGTCTGCAGCCAAGCCCTTAAAATAGGTTTCCAGTCTAACACTGAAGAACTCATGAAGACCATCCCATTACGAGAAACTGTTGCAGGGGAAGCATTGTCAATGTTGTGAGGTTCAAAAATAATTTTGCAATTGGGGGACATGGGAATGCGATCTCCATTGGCCAAAGTAAGGGTCTTATTATCATCCAGAACAGAGTTCAGATTTTCAATCCATATTGCATCAACAGGTCCATCCAAAACTATCCAGATATGTTCACCCTAAAAAAAAGAGAGACACACACATTAAACCTTACCTACCTTTGATGCCTTAAGTTTTTGCATTCATATTTTCCAGATTTTGTACTTCATTAGTATATAACTCTGAACTTCATATAAAGTGTTAGCAAGTTCTTTTCACAGTGTAGTTGGACAAAACAATCCTTTTCCAGCCCAAGAACCAAGGACACCATTACAGCTTTGGGTCCAAGAAGTATAAACAGTGAATTGAGGAAAACAAACTAAGAGGATGGGACTTCATAATGTGAAGCTGTAATTGGACAATTAACCTCAATATGTAAATTGACCACAATTTATAAAAGTGTGAAAACTCGTGATCCGTTGTCCATCTTGGGTCTAACCTCAGCCAGGCTATTGTACTGACCAAGGAGTATCCTTTGAAGGCTTTTTAACAAATACCTACTTTATTCCTTTAACCCTGTCTAGCCTCTAGGTAGCCTCTCAATGCATTACATTGACCAAAAATACACATTCATATAATATCAGAAAATGTACTTTTAAATATAAATAATGTCATTCTTCGGTGCTCAGCAAAAAAATAATATAAAAATGCAATTTCTGTAATTTGCTCAGTGATTTTAATTCTTCTGTTGTTATCTTATGTCACACTAAAAAGGATATTAAGAAACAGCAACAAAAATTAATTTGTGCTGTACTGAGCAGAAAGCTGTATCTTTCTTCTGAAAAAGTACATCAGCCAACCCAGCATCCATCAAGATGGTTGAAAATGTTTCCCATTAAATGCAATCATAGACACAGGCACAAAGTCAGTCCTTGTGGGATGTTACCCAAGTATTTAATGTAAGGTATCCCATTTTCCAAGCCAGGATTGGGTGGCTGTTCAGTAGATGTGAGTGTAATTATGATTCCAAGAAACATGATCTGCAGGTTTGATAAGAGAACTGGGAAATCCCTACATCAATTTCTTACCAAAGCCTTACATTCTGATACAACTAGTGAAATAAAGTGGCAACAACTTAAAACCAGGCAAGAGAAAACTGACTTTTCTGTCTTCATATCAAAACATGAACACAGCTTGTTTTTGTGTTTACACTGCTTACAGCAGGAAGCAAACCACTTAATTTTTTTTTAAATAAAATCTGGAATTTCAAACACTTGGGAAGCTTAATGTTATCTGGGATACATATATATATATATAATTCTGACTCTTGTGCACACTGAGATCATCAGACACAAAGCAAAATTAACACTGCATATTCCCACTTGATTTTAAAATGGAAGACCTTTCAGAAAAATGACAGGTAATGACACCTTATGGAAACTATTAAATGTCTATCATGATACAATATCCATTACCTTCTTTGCCTTTAAAGTTTTTCTCCATAATGTAGAGAAAATACCATCTGTCCAGTCATTTGTAGCAACATCAAGGGTACCGAACATCTGGGAAGCTGTGATTGCCTTTGGGTTCATTCTCATCTCTTTATGAGGAGCACCACAATCTGTCATTGCTTTCATCAAAATATTAATGCATTTTGTCTTTCCTGCACCAGTTGGACCTAGAGTCATCATACCTTAAAACAATATGGTTGAAAATGAAATGTCAATGCGTTGTGCTACCATTTAACGGTTCATTGCATCAACGATCCTTGTTTTATTTTTATCAAAAGCCAATAAAAAGGATGTTTCTCACTCCACTTAACGTTGATTGAAACAGAATTTGAAAGTATTATTTAAAGGTCTCGATAAATGTCTCTCTATTATGATAGGCAAGCCTATGTGGGTCTGTATCCTCCCTCAGGCAATTCTTTTCCTTTTTCTAACGGGACAACAAAACAAACAGCCTTTTGATGTTCTCATGCAATGACATTGACACGAATGGTGGCAAACAAATCCAGAAATTTCTAAATGTACCTAATGAGAATGAGCATCTCTGAAAGATATAAAAAAATTAGTGCATCTTTCTGATGCAAAAGTAACAGAAATATGTACCTGCATCCACCCATGCTGGCATTTTAACAGATCTTTCTTTCATAAAACTGGTAGAGAGCACCCACATTTATTCATCAGTGTATACATGTTACCTAAGAAAAATAAATCGTGTCTTCAAGAATAAACTGAGCCTACTGCTGATCTTCTTTATTTTCAACAGGCCCAGAATCTGTCCAAAATCAGATGAGACATTCAAATTGAGACTTCCAAAGTAATTTAAGGGACCTAGATAACTCCTATTAGCCCTCAAGGCAACTGGACCACATAAACCCTAGTTGGCTTTGAAAACTTCTCCAACAAAAGTATGGAACAATCACAAACCCAAATAAAAAACTTAATCTAGTGCCATGCAGATTGTGTGATGTTTCCTCTAAAACTAAAGGGAGGTGGATGCTCCCTGAAATGTTCTGAGGACTCAGAAAATCACTTATTCATGTCATATGTTACATAAGGGAAATCTAATACAAATTCTTCCATGTTAACCAAATGGCTTTTCTGCTGGCTTCGGTGATATTTCAACCAAAATTGTTATGCCAAGCAGATTTCAGGAATCTGGGATACAATCTGTCTGTGCCTGTGACCGTGTCCGTGTCCGTGTCCGTGTCTGTGTGCTTATAAAAGCACCTCATGTACACATATGGCCATATGTCTCCTCATTATTTGAAATCTGATGGTGACCTCTCCATAGATTGAAGTTAATGAGTAGGACAGGTGGATGTCAGGAAAACATAATCTTCTTCCCTTAATGCGGTAACTTTTGTCAAAAAGCTTTTGGCCTGAGCGTCCAGTGTCCGGGACAATTGGAGCTGCATGATCTCCTGGGAATAGTAGGGATGTGTAGAGAGAGGAGGCATCTAAGCAGAATTTCATGGTGGATCCTGAAGATTTTTGAGGAACAGAGGAGCTGTAGTGTCTCACAAATCAACGAGCTCCTTTTAAAAAGAGACACATTTAATCATAACTGAAAACATTAAAGCTTCCATGGTTCCTATATAGAAATAGCTATTATGGAACACTGCATCCAGAAATCTGGATGTAAATTAGGAAGTCTGCACAGTACTTCAGTCCAACCTGTAATCTGAATTAAAAGTTTGAGGCATTAAGGACTCAGACTGTGGTATGTGAATGAGTATTTCCTTTAATTTATTCCATTAGTTTAAGCTGACTATTCTTTTATTATGATAAGAAAAGGGAGAATAAGAAGGATGATACCTTTATAAATCTGTGCTGCTTTAGTTACATTTCCTTTACATTTTCACCTTATTATACTCAAAAAAATCATTAGTTAGAGGTTAGGAGTATGGGGGATATTTCAAAGTAGCAATATTTTTTTCCACTGAGCTATGAATTGTAAAGCCTGGAGATTTACTACTGTCTTTGATACCCTTCCTAGGACAGGATAAACTTTACTCAATGGCTTCTTCTGCACTGTAAAAATGCATTTTCATAGAATCAAAGAATGGTTGAAGTTGGAAGGGACCTCTGGAGTCCATCTTGTCTAACTACCCTGATCCAGCAGGAGGAAAGCTTATTTCTCCTCAGTATAAATGGCAAAAATCAATCACAAAGAAAACACTTGGAACTAATTTGCGTGCATGGTAGAATCTATCAAAATAAAGATTTGAGCAATTATTTTTTGTAATCTTCTCAATATTATAATCTCACAGCAATATTAAACTCAAGCTTCATGACTGAACTCTGTCTGAGGGCAAAAATTGTTTTCAGAACACTGAACAAAATTGTTGTTCCTGGATTTGAATGAATATATTTTAACTTGTTCTATAGAAATTTCAGTCACCAAAGGCCACACTCATACTCCTCATAAAAATGTAATACAACAAAGGTTTACACACTAAAAATAGGTCATAACAGCTTCCTAAGCAAAATAAAAATATAGGCTTTACAAATTACATCTGTTCAATTTTTTAAAACATTTTTCAGGAAATTAATCTGCATTCTACTGGCAGATAATGCAACGTAGCATCAAATACAATGAAGTCTCAAAGCCTCATCTAGTATGCTAACCATGTCGGACTTGTTGAGTTTCATATAGCTGAATAAGTTTAAGTATCCATGGTGGATGATTAATAAGCCCTGCTTCCTCTGTCTGTTTTTGGATGGCTGACTGTAGTTCAGGATACCCAGATTTATCCAGAGTAATTCCAGGGAATAGGTCATTAATGAGACTCATAAATAAAGGTTCATCTTCATCCACCTGCCAAGAACAAAGCAGAAGGAAACACATTATTTATTTATCAAAATTATTATTTTAGTTGTAAACAATCTTCAAGATAAGCCATTTAAAGATGGCAGTGAAAATCTTATCTCTTTCAAAGCAAATATTATAATTATCCATCAGTTTTATGAAGTGAGTTTCATACAATGAAATCACAAGTAGTAATTTCTAAATTAAATACTTTAGGCTGATAAAAATGTCAACAACTTAATACAGCTTTCTTCAGTATACGCACATATATTTCTTCATTCATTACCTAAATTAGGAAGATTTATTCCAATCATATTTTGCCTTAGAATTTTTACGATTTTTCCTTCTGTAAATCACTGAAGCATTGCTATAGGTTTGAACGCATGTACTGATGCACTGAATAGATTGACAACAGAAACAGAGTAATTGGTTCCATCACAAAACTGGTTCCCAAGGTAAATACACTGAGTCTAGACATGCCATAACCTTTTAATTACAGCAATAAAAAGAAAGAGGAATATTTTAAATAGTATTATCAAAAGATGTTACACTATACAAGTAGGTATTAGTTGCTTCCCATTACCTCACTTAAGGCAATTCTTATGGTGTTCTGAAAAGGCAACAGACTCCCAAGAAATATATAAATTGAAATTCTGGATTAAGAAGGATCTTTGGTGACATTATTAAAAGTTAATACAATGTATTCTTCCTTTATCTCCTTAGGGTAAAAAGAATTGAAAACAAGAGCCAATTAGAGGACCAGGTAGATCCCCTAGGATCTCATGGTATTTCCAAAGATTTTTTCAGCTGAAATTTATGGTGTGTTTTCCTCTCTTTAAAAGACACAGTAACTGTATTCCAATTCTCAACTCAGTTATAAATCATATTAAAAACTGCAAAATAATGTATGCAACTGGTGAAGAAAAATAGCTTTTCAGAGCGCATAATAAAGACCCTTAAAAATGCAAACAAAACACTCTATTGCAAAAGTCACCAGTGTTACAATACCAGTTTGGAGAGGTTCATGTCCCGCAGAACTCTCATCACAACAGTTTTCTCTGGCTCTTGGGGATTAGATCTTTTCACTGCTCCAAGTGTTCTTAAAACAGACAGAATATTTCTAAGACCAAAGTCATAGTGAACCTTGAAACAAAGCATAAACAAAATTGGAACTATAAAGATCAAATACACCAAAACAAAAATCAAGAGAGGACTGAAAATTAAATTCACCACATAAATGTCATAGAATACCTCAATATGATTAAATTGACAGCTCATTGCATTTTCAAACAGATTTCCAGTTCTGTTGCTATCACATCCTTGAGATATTTTCTAGTGTTGTATGTCCATACCAGAAAGTGTACTTTCTGGTGATACAGAGCTCACCCTTATTTCCCAGGCTGACAAACTGGAACAATACACTGTGTAAATCCCAGAACTTTCATCAAGAAATAACTTATTGATTAGGTTTGCAGATGAAAACAAACTGGTGAATTAGATCACAACTAGAGTTCAAAATTACCAAGAGAAACTCAATACATTATCTATGTGTGCTGCTATTAAATAAAGTCAAGTGCAAAATACTAAAGATAGTAATAACCAACTGCACAAAGAGTAACAACTCTTCTTCACTGAGAAACAAATCAGGTGCACAAAGCTTTGCAGAAAATTATCTGACATTGAATTGATGTCACAAGTTCCCCAGTGACTTATCTGCAATTTTAGTGGGCAATGAAAATACAAATGTCCTTTTTAGGACAATTGAAAATATATTTCCATTGTAGTTGACATTTCAATACTGTGACCAAAAGCTGGATTCTACATTTGAAAATGAACCCTACAGAAAAGTAATCTGAAAAGGAAAAAAAAAGTGATCAGTTGACTAGAAAACATATCAGGAAAAAGTGATACAAAACCTACTGTAAAAGTAGGAAGAGTGAATATGTAGGATGAGTGATGACAAAAGTCTTCAACGTACAAAAGATATCTGCAAAGAGGAAAGCAGAGAGAATAGAAGAGAAAACAAGCAATGCATCTAACTACAGCAAGGAGGAAATATTGTGAGGAAAATATTGTGACCATAACAAAAATGAAACTTTGGATCAGGTTGCCTAGGAAACTGCAACCTATCCATCAATAGAAAATGCTAAGAACAGTGACAAATATTTACAGCAAATTATTTAATTAAGAATTATTTTTCCAGAAGGGTAACTGGATAATTTCTCAAGGCTCTGCCCAGCCTCATTTTCTATTTTCTATTATTTAGTTAGGTGCCAAGTTGTTACCAGTTGAATATTTAGCTATGAATATATAGCTACATACTGCCAGGAAATCTTATTTGCAGATGGAAACAATAATACAAAAAAATTATCAATCTTGTGTGACACTGATGAACTCAGATATCACCTGACTTCATCATAGTTTAGTAAATGACATGTCCTAGTGAAATGCCCAGAATCACAATAAGGACTGATATATTTCTTTTTCTCCATGCTGGATGACCATACTGAAATGAGTTGAGTAAAAGATGACTAAGTGAGAGGAAAAGAGGCAATGTCAAAATTATCAACAGGGGAAATTGTAACAGTTTGCAGAATGAAAAGATTCTTTACAATAAGAGTGGCCAAACACAGAAAAGGTACCCAGAGAGGCTGAATATCTCCATCCTTGGAGATATTCAAAACTCAAAAAGTGCCTTAGCAACCTCCTCTAATGTGCTCAGCTAGAAGCAGGACAACCTCTGGAGGTCCCTTTGAACTTACACAAGTCTGTGATTCTATAGAAACGATTAGCTTGTTAAATTTCAAGAAATATTTTCATACTTAACAGAAAATTTAAAATAAGCTTAAATAACTTTTAAAGACAGAATTTCTGGTGCATTCCAACAGACCTACATGATGGGTGGTTCAAGGTGACCATCCTTTATTTACCTTAGTCTCTTTTCTAGTTTTACAATTGCTTTGCCTTTTGGGAATGGCACAGAACAGCTAGAATTTACTGGCAAATGTGGATTATGAGTTATTTCTTTGCTATATCTTTTAACAGCAATCTTTAAAGATTGTGCCTGAGCAAAATGGGCTGCAGTGGTATAGCTGATGCTCTTGAAAGGAAGAATTAAAAATCTGAAAAAAAAGTCTCAGTACTATAAGCAGAGTTTGCTCCATGTGGAAAAGAAAAAAAGGGATATCAGTGGTTTGCTCCATATGAAAGCACCTTAAAGAGATTATTCTCAAAAAGGTATTATCACCTCATTTGCTTTCAAGCTTTGTTAGGATTTTTTTTCAGTCTCTGTTTTTCCCTAAGCTGTAGGCTTTGTGGAAGGAGGTTATAGGGAAGAAGTCCCATAACAAAGCCAAATAATTCACCTTTAGGGTTCTGTCAGAATAACTCTTTCACAGGCTTGTGGACACCTTGGGCTTCCTACATTTGCTTAAGGACTATTCTTTTACTTTACTATTTATTGTTTTTCTTTACTGAAGGAGATGACAGTCTATCAGGTTGCCTTTGGCTACATGTGAGTCAGAGTCCTCTTTCTACAGAGTCTGCATTTTTGTGTGTAAAATGCCTGGAGGACCTCATGTATTTCTTCTGGCACATTCCTTTTAGATTTTCTGCAGAGTGAGTTCTGCTGGTGAATGCTTGTTTGCTTTATTTCCTTCTGTTGATATACTGCATTTGTTGAAAACAGTCAATGTTCTGCCATTTCCTACTGTTCTGGTTCTTTATGTGACCCTGATCTTTCCAGTCAACTGCCTGGAAAACTCAGCATAACTCAACTTGGAATTTCAAATTTTCCATTAAAAATTGAATAAATAAGTTCCACTAGGAAAGAAAGACTAATATGAATTACAGAGTCACAGAATGGTTTGAGTTGGAAGTGACCTTAAAGATCATCTAGTTCCAATCCCCTTGCCATGGGCAGAGACACTTTCCATTAGACCAGGTCACTCAGAGTCCCATCCAACCTGGCCTGGCACACTTTCAGGGACAGGGAGTCCAGAAACTCACCAAGCAACCCTTCCCAGTTGACATTTCTTCCAAATGTCTAATCAAACATTCCTCTAAGAAACACTGTCTGTACTTTATAATTTTAGTTTTCTGACTACACAGAAGCAATTTATGTCCCTCTGTATTCTTAGAAATAAGTTCAGTTCATGAGACTCCCATATCTAATCTGATGAACTCATTAGATCTCTCTCTATATAATCACATATTGCATTAGATGTATTCCCCAAGCTACAACCAACTTCACCAGGAACTTCAGCACGTGTTTCAAATTATTTCATTACTACTACAATACCAACACCCATTCAAGTGAGGAAGTGGTGGACCCAACTGAGAAGCAGAAGATCCAGTCTGTGGAAGACAAGAGGGACGTCAGGGATGGTGGAACAGTGTGGAAAGTGACCCTTCTGAAGTGTATGTGTACAGATAAGGACAGGTGAAGAGAATAGCATGGCAGAAGCTCTCACAGCAGAAGGAGGTGCTGTTTGAAGAGCCTGTTTGCTAAGGCACTCAGCATGACAAGAAAACAGGGAAAAATTACAGCTCTGTGTGCAGGTACAGGGTTACAGTCAAAATAGGAAATGTGGGGCATAGGTACAATGGATGGATACAGGTTCTTTAGGGAGAGCAAGACAGGATGGAGAGATGGGAAGTTGCCCTTTAAAGTGAAAGAGTGGGAACACTTTCCCTTAGGATGGCTAACAAACCAGCTGAGAGAATTTCTGTTAGAATTAGAGGGCTCAACAACACTGTGGCAGATGCCTGCTGCAAACATCCCGATAAGGAAGAAACTGATGAATCTTTCTTTCAACAATGGGAATTAGCCTCATCTTTGCAAGCCCTGATCCTCACTGGGGGGTTGACACATTCCAATGTCTGCTGGAAGGGTAACACAGCAGGGCAGAGCCATTCGAGGAGATTTCAACACAGTCTCTGATAACATCCTCATAGACAAAATGGTGAATAGACAAGGCAGTCAGACATTTCAACAGTTTGACCAAAGAAGCTGTGCAGTGTCTATACTTGGATATATTAAAACTCATCTAGAAAAGGTGCTGAGCCATCTGCTCTAGATCTCACTTTGAGAAGAAGTATAGCACCTGTTTACCTCCAGAAGTCCCAGAGGAAAAAAAAATCAGTTTTTCTCTGATTTTATGACTGTATAGAATGGATTTAGATAAGAGTAGGACTGTCCAAAGGGCTACTCACAGGCACAGGAAGAGAAACTAGCATACTACCACGGGCTTGCAGAAGGCTGTGCTTCCTGGCTCATGTACCAAGTACAGTAGTCCATTATATGATACATGATGTAAATGGTTAGAGGAAAGATCTCTATAGTAGGCTTCTCTGATGGGTGCTATAGAAATGCTTGGTGGTCCTGAAGAAATCATAAGTATGCATGCAAAACTATTCCCCACAGACATCACAGCTTACTTATTGTACTATTGAATTCAAGTTAAAGGAAAGATACAAGCACAAGATGCAGATATAAAATTGTGATGTAGCTGACTGTAAGGGCTGTGCGCACATGCACACCCAGAGCACTTAGTCAATAATTTTTGTAAAGATCAAGGAACTCCCTTGCTAGCATCAGCACATATGAGGCAAAGGACTGATCTGAGACAAGGTGATTGAGCTACCTGCCTTCATAACAAAGCATTTGAATAACTGGCACGGGAGTTTTCCAGGTGGAAATTTCAGACAGTTTCACAGAAGTCCTTCAGATGTTTCTATGATCCATAGGCCAACAGATGAGGCTTCAGTATGTTGATTAGTGTGATAAATTGAGAATCTCCTTATCTCAGAGGTTCTAGAGGGCAGTTTCTGCTGAAGAAACGACCAAACTGCACAGAGAAACTCCACACTCATTGTGCAGATGCAATAAATCATTGCATATAAAACAATGTCTATCACCCTTAAGACACCTGAAATAAGTTTTGTAGAGACAGGCTTTGTTTGGGTGTGTGCATTAAATTTTTAAGTACACTGTCCAAAGGTGACTCAGTTCCAGCAGCACCTCTGACAACACAAAACAGGCAAAGCACTTTTGCAGAGGGAGAAGGTCAAATTTCTGATGCCTACTTACGTGCCTTTTCCACACTGAAAGAATCATGTCCTGGACAAAAGGCAGGCAATAAGAGAATTTAGTCTTAAAAAGGCCAGGCACTAATAAATATGTGGTATGGAACTGAAATAATGTAACAGAAACTGTAGTCAATTAGCACAGGTTCATCATTATCCAACAAAAGCATGCACTTGGGCCACAATTTATCTATTGTTCATATGATTTCTCATTGAGACCCTGTAGTAGACAGCCAGCACAGGGCATTCAAAAGGCAAGAACCAGTTTTGTTTCTACTTAAATACCCCATTCTAAACAGAACAGCAGTTTTCTGTTTCTAGTAGCATTCAGCAAGAGAGAGCCTTGTAGACACTCTGTAGTTATTTACAATTCTTATACTGTCTCTGAAATAGATCTGGCCTTCATAAGTGAAGACATTGAAAAATTTGCCCTCTGCAAGTTCAGCACAGCAATATACACCGTTCCTTGTAACTTCTCCAGTAACCGCACTCCGTTTAAGAGTCACAAATCAAACTTCCTATACTACTCAGCTTACTGTGAAAATAAAAACAACATGATCATTTCAGACAGTGTTTCTGGAACTTGAAACTGAAAGCCCTAAAAAATGTATAGGCTCAAAATAATTACATATTCTATGAAAGTATATTATCTCTATATTCTTCCAGTGACAGAATACAGTTGGACAAATATTTATTTTACCTGTTTAGATAACTGCTCTTCACAGAGTTTGTAGAGTGTATAGAATTTTTGACTGAGGACTTGGTTGTCTCGGAAACCAGCACTTGCCAGCTTGACTCGCATAATAATGCTACGGTCAGGCACCATCATGGCAACCGTGCGAAACTGAATCTTCAGATTTTCAGGAAGTTCCTGTCGTCCTGCATAGCCAGGGTTCTGAAAATGCAATTTATAAACCCAAAATATATATAATGATGGCAGGGTAGGAAGTTTTATCTTTTCTGATAACCATTCAGCACAGGAGCACACATGAGACTACGAAGGATAACTTGAGCATGCCACAATTACACATCAGTACACAGTTGCCTCAGTACTGCAGTTCATGAAGTATGGGGTATCACAGGTTATTTGGAGATGTCCAAGACTCACAGACATAGATGGACAGCCACTTACAGATCCTGCTGGAGCACTTTTAAATGGTTACTTCCTCAGAGTCTAGACAGTGTTCCAGTGCTGGAGGTTACTGCCCCCTGTGAGCAGTCCCAGACTATTTCAGCACAAAGTCAGTCAAGCAGTGCAAGCCATTACTGAGTATAATTTAAACTAATGGATCTGACCTTTCACTGAAGATGTCTAAGTCATTCATATGAGTACTGCATGGCTCAGTTGTGACAACTGTAGTCACTAGCTGTGCAGTGATAACTTCCTTATCTCTTTCACCTCTTTCCGAACTGCCTTCCCCCGGCTTTGTATGGCACTTATTTGCCCTCTCCTTCAAATCACAGTGATAACATTAGCACTTTTTCAAAGGTAGAATCCCCTAAAATAACGACAAAGGCTTCCATTTTGAGTTGTGGGTATGTAGGTAGCTAAGGAGGGAGAGATACAAAGATGATTTTAAGGTATTCTTATACTTTCCTGCTGCTTTGCCTCCTGCACTGCTAGAAGCAGTCCACAGGCACCAAAGATAAATCTTTAGGAGGCCAGTGAACCAGAGTGAGGGTGGTTTCCCCCATGCTGTCTTCTAGGATTGAGGTCAAAACTTCTTCACAGGCGGTAAAATACTGCCCAGACCAGCTACAATAGTCCTTGTAGTGGTCAATTACTTCTGGTTTATTTTGACAGACTTTGACTGAAAATACAAGGGGGTTAAGTTAAATTTCAGTCTGTCAAATATTTAACTAAAAATTCCTTAAAATATGTAGGTAATGATAACTGCATACCTCAAGTCCTAAGATCCAGTTAAAAATATGGACAAGAGAAAATTATATTATAATTATTTTACCAAATTATTGTTCAAGTTTCATTAATGATTTTCTAACAGACAGTTCCAATATTTCAAGATGGAAATTTCAATAGGAAATGGAACAGAAAAGGTTTTTCACAATGACACCATTTACATGTATTTACAGACATACCATAGTCAGAAATATACCAAATTCTCTGTCCATGTCAATGACATCACCATCAGTGAAAGTGAACTGAAGTTTCTTTTTTTTCTTACACTGAAGTACAATATATATCTGCTGAGCAGCCACTGATAAAACTGGAAGTTCAATGCGGTTAAATTCATCAAAGCAACCCCATGCACCCGACTGAGCTAAACCTAAAAAAAGCAGAAAGAGAAATATTCTGTTAAAATAGCAGATCAAACAAGAGTAATTTGTACACAAAATACAGCATGTTCTCTACAACTTAGTGTAACATGAGAAGAACTGAGAACATGAACACAGAATAAAATGAGAAGTAAAAACTCAAAATATGTTGGGCTGTGCATTAATGACTCTCAGGAAAAGTATCACCCCTTGAATGAAAAATACATAACCTTCTTTGCAAAGAATCCTAGATTTCTATAGCAACCATGAGGCAGAAAGTGTTAATACTGTATATAGTACCATATAGTAGCATAAATGTGCATATAGCATGGAAACTCATCTATGCAGGGATTGAAGTTGTCAAAGATGAGCTTGAGAAACACCTACCTGTAAATGAAAAGCACAAAACCAGATAAAGACCACTTCATTTCTGACAGAAGCATTGTAGCATTTCAAGAAGCAACTACTTCATAGGTAAAAAATTACTGGATATGAACATCTTACTGTTCAAGAGAGAGGGAGGAATCTGATGTTACACTTAGAATAGTTACTTTGAACAGGCCAAGGAGTTCTAGACAGGCAGTAGTATCCACAAACATCATGAAATTAATGGCTTTTGGGAGACTCAAGTACTCTTTCTTCTGTATTATGCTAACAGAACTGAAATAGGAGAGTCTACAGTGGCAGCTTTCCAGAGCAGTAGTGGGAAAGCTGTATAAGCTCCTACTCTTCCAGACCCATTTCACGGGAGACAAAGGCTAGTAGGTCTATGCAGGAGCTTCATGGATGCCATCCCTCCCTTCCCAAAGACCACACTGGACTAGTATTTCCAGTTGCCTGGGTCCATACCTAAAAATGTTCAGAAGTGTTTAATTCACTCCACTGACTGGTGGAGCTCAGCTTGGCTTAAGCAGTTTGAAGGCAGCACTAAATGCAGAAATAAAGCACATGTACAAGAAAAGGCATTTGTGTGTTTGCAATGTTGAATAACCATGCCCAGAATTCCCCTGAATCCCTATACTTTATATGGCAATGCCTATAGCACGAGTAAAATAAATCTATGGGTGGTTTATGTGTAAAGTTAATTCCATAAGAACTTCAGATAGTTCAAGAGAAAGTATTCAAAAATCAGTAACAACACTATGAAGACATATTCTTTCACTTTGTCTTGTTTTCTCTTTCATTTTTTTCTTCTCTTTCCTTTGCTCAGCCTGTTCTTCTCACAATATGCTACTTCCCTTCCCTCTGCATTTCCTTGCCTGATCTTCTCTTGCCCTTTAAAATGTTCCTCCAAATGCCCTTAATGCCACTTCTATGTTTCTTTTCTGACATTCATTTTTAATGATTTTTTTCATCCCCATTAACCAATTCTTTTAGTAATGTTGCATAAATTGTTCTTTTTACCCATGTAATTTTGGAAGAACAAAACTAGAGGAGTCAAACTAGATGAAAATCAGATGTAGTACAACCAAAATTGATTTCTCAAGGCCTGATTCAGTCAGGGCAATACTGCAGGTCTCCCACAAAACTTATCTCAATTTCATATGTAACCTTTTCCTAAACTGCTTCTAATTAATTTCTATGATATTATAAGGAAAAAAGATACTCCAAAGGAAAAGAATCTGAAGAGACGAAAAGTTACACGGACTTAATTAAAAACATTAAAAGCAAGTGGAATATATACAAATGCCATAATGACACAAAGATTAAAGTAATTCTATCAATAGTTACCAAATTAAAAACATGAAATACTCAATCCTACAGTCTTTGAAAACAAATGAAGAATGTTCCTTGACTTCACTGGTGTGGCATCAAGTCCTTTAAGTGATGTTCCTCTCCTTTTGTGAGGAATTTCTGCGCCCTGGATGCCCTCAAGAGCCCTTCCTGAGGCTTCTATCCAAACTCTGTCTCCCAGTCCAGGAGTTCCATTGTAGCTCAGGCAGGTCTGAACTGTATTGTGTGCAGGGCTGTGCACAGTCCCATCTCCTCTTATCCTGAATTGGTGAATGAATTTCCAGGAGGAGCCCACAGCTCCACATAGTTACCCCCAGTCCTGCCTCCCAGTGTTTCTGACTAAACTTCCAGGATGGATCCTGTATCCAGCTGGTCATTTCACACTGCCTGATGTCACTGGACTGCTGAAGGGAACAAGCTGCCAACAACCTGCCCTGCTTAGGCACCGTGGGGCTGTGCCCTGCTGAGTGAAGTCCCTCCCACTGCCTTTGTGCTGATCATGCTGGGTTCCTGGCTCATCTTCCCTCATGGAGCTGCCCCATTCTTGCTGCTTCCCCGATAAAAAAAAAAAAAAAAACCACACCTTACTGCAGAGATTTTTTGAATTCGTTTGTCCTTTTTTGTAAGATGTTTTATATGACTCCTAGAATCCATTCTAAAAAGAAACACCCAAAAGTGTGGGCTTTTCTGCTTTGTTTATTAAACAGAAAGATCTACTCTTTGGGATACAACAAGGAAAATTTGTAAAGCTGGATATTCTTTAACTAAGAAACTTAATTCCATATAATATTATCTCTTACACTTACTTTCTGTATCTTAAAGGGGTCTGGAAGTAATTTTGCTATAGAATGGTGAGGTGAGGTTCTGACCAAATAATTTTTCTTTGGGACAGGAAAAAAATTCACTTGTTCTGTAATGCCACCTGCTGCATGGAGTTAGGAAACCTCATTCTCAGATAAAGCAAATATCCCACAGCTTTGAATAGATTCAGTTCTTGCAAAATTATTTCATTTTGGTGGTGTTGAAAAAGGAAAGAAAATACACATGTGCTAAAAACACACACATAAGCAGAGGCACAGCAAGCAAACTCTCTGCAGCAAAACAGCCCAGAGACAATGTAATTTTGTCATATTGTGAATTAAATTCTGTTCTCATGCTGAAAATATGATGGCTATCAAACACAGAAATTGAGTAAAAGCAGAAAATAAAGGACAGGATTAAAGAGATCTTTAATTATATCTAAAAAATGTGGCAACACCCCTGCCCCATAAGTCCAGATATCCTACAAACCTCGTTCTCAAATCATAAAAGAATCTCACAGAATAGCTATTAGCCCCCAGACTAAAAAATTCATGTCTGCAATGCAGTGCCATGTCTCTTTTAATGCATTTTCCCACAGGTTTTTTTGCCAGATTTTACACAGAAGTAGAGCTATAGTGATATAATTCAATGGAAATGTCACTGAAACAAAGCTGTGTCTAGCTAAAGTGCAACCAAAAAGCAGCAAACTACAAAGTAATCATTGGCCCTGAAATAATTTACAGAATGCCAGTTTTGTATATTCACCTTCTGAATTAAGATAAATATAAAAATCTTACATTAAATATTGCATTAAATACCAAATCACAAAAAAAGTTACTTCAGGTAAGACTGGAAGTGTTTGACTGTAACTACAGAAAACAGAACCAAAGCAAACACAAATTTTATACTCATATACAGGCAACCACAGACAAAAGGTTTTCTGAAGGGCATCCACCAACAGTTTTCAGGAACAGTGATTAAGTATCCCTGATTTGCTATTCATGGAAAATTTCAACACTGAAGTTGATATAAGAGAAAACTTGAAAATTCATCTTCCCACTTGCACCCTTGGTATTTTCTCAGGTTACCTCTGGTCCAGTTCAGGTGAAAAGTTGTATCTGAATCTACATTTTGGTTCTAATTTGAAAAACAAAACGATCAAAAATCAAAGTACAGGCCTTGAACATATCAACTAAATCATCTGCCTATGAATCTCTTGAGTCACACAGAAAAACAAAACAGATGGAAACAGGGAAACAGGAAGACCAAACCTCAGCTCTGACCCAACCAGAAGAACATCAAATCATAATTTTATAGTATACAATATATGCTGTATTAGTTATCTTATATTTTTGTATTTCTTTTCTCTGAAAATGAAACTCCTTGTCTTTACAGAAGAAGTCTGGAAACATGCCTGCAGACAGGAAGGCACCTCTCCCTGTCTCTCCTCACTACTAAACTTCCTAATGTCTGATGACTTGACCCACAGCACAAGACAAAGTGAAAAGTTTGGGTATGGAAACTCCGATGATGAAGCACCAAGCCTAGCACAGACGTGGAATTCTGAAAAATTTCCTATTGTGAGCACTGAAAAGTGTAGTATGTTACTTAGAACTTTCTTATCAATCTGTATGAAGGTGCTTCTACAGCTGAGAACTATCCTTCTTTTCCATTAAAGGCCTCATGTGCAGTAAAGAATCTTTATCTGCACTCACTTTGACCTTTATATTAAATCAAAAAGAGCCCATTTCCTTCCCTAAGTTCAGTATATCTGCTCTTCAAGAAACTGCAGATATTTTAAGGACATAAAAAGGGCCTTCCAAGCAGTGACACTAAGTCCAAAACAACTGACTTCAAATGTCCTTTCAGAAATGAAAGCAGCAATGACTTTGTAAGAACAGAATCTTACTTTTACTCCCAGACACACAAAAGCCCTATAAATGCTGAAAAATACCACCCTATTCAGGCCCTATTCAGCTGCATCTATTACCTAATATTCAGGCAAATTCTTTGAGAAGCAACTTATGATCTCACTTGGAAATTTACTGAAGTAAGCACTCACAGGCATCATGGTTGCTTGAGCAGCAATTAGATGAGTTCTATAAAGAGTTTTTCTAGCTCATATTGAATGCCAGCACACCATTAAATGAGGCAACCAGAGAAGAAGGACACATTACACAGTATTACTTTGCTTCTGTAGCATATGATGACAATACTACATGGAAAATGGTCAGCTTATAGAAAAACAACAGAAAAAGAAAGCTGAGCCCTAAAACTCAACTTGTGCTTTTAGACACAGAAATTGTGACCAGTTTTAATAAAAGAAAAGCAACAAGCTGCAATGATCACTACTGCCTCAATCTGAAATGGGAAAGGATAAAGTCCTCAGCATAAGACAGAAAAAAAGGCAAGGATACAAAACTAGGTGCCTGAACTGACACAAGTCACAGACGACTTAATGCAAAGAAGTGAAATCACCCCGGATTCAGGAAAAGAGGTGTTTATATAAAGAGATACAAACATCCTCACAGAAGGAGTAGAGCAGAAGAAGACAACAGCTTGGTGACATCAAAGACAAACCCACTGCAAGGAGGAACAAAGGCTGACATCTCCCTTACAGACTGATAACTGCAGGTACAGCAGACTCCCTGCAGAACTGTGCTTGGCATTATGAGCATACTCAGACATCCCAGGCCTCTTCTGTCTAATAACAATGAACAAAATAAATCTGTGACACTAAAGGTCTAAAGGAACATGACAATAAAAGATGTTTCATTACAACTTGGCCCAAATCTGTGGGGGTTACAAGAGGTGCTTTGAGAAACTTGTGACCTTAACTGAAGGTATTCACAGGCATAGTTGGTTCAGTTTCTAGCTCATAAAAGTTCCTCTGTTTAAAAAATCGTGGCCAGCTTTGTTGGCTTCTTAATTGAAACTAAATATTATATTTTAGCCTTCAGGAGATACCACAACAAACAGTGAAAATTTTGTTTACAATACCTTGTGTTATAGTTAAAAGCTCACCACTCACAGAAAATGGTGGCACTGCATGGTCTGTCAGTGCATATACAAATGCAGCTATATAAAATAAAACAGACTTTATCATGAAATCGACACATTTGGGATCACTAATCACTGTTTGCAAAACTAAATTCAAAATTTTGCTAATCATGAAGAGTATCAGAGTTTGACTCCTGGTTTCAAAAGAGTCCTATCATTAAATAAGACACTGCAACATTTTGCAGATTTCCCTGCCTTGTACATCATTCAGCTTCAGATTTGATTGTCTTGTTCAACACAAAAATAGCAAATAATAAATATAAATCCTCTCCACATGGGATGTGTGGGACAGAGGCATTAAAAAACATCCAATCAATAGAAAGGATTAAAAGGCAAAAAGAAAGAAGACATAGATGGGAAACACCATTCAAGAATATTCAAACAAAAAAGTACTGGAATCATGCAGGAAGAAAGAGGGAAAAATCAACTAAAATCAAATATCAGGTAAATTTGATGAGCGCCTGGAGACAAGAGGAAACAAAGATGAAAATGCACTCCAAATCACAGCTAACTCACCACTGAAGGGGCAAAACCTTACAACTCTAAAATGAATAAAGCAGGTATTGTCTTACCTTTATAGATACGACCAAGTCCTCTGTAGTCCATTTGGTCTGAACAATTGAAAACAACTACATACTTTCCCAGGCACTTGCCCATGTCTTTAGTTGTCTCTGTTTTCCCTGTCCCAGCAGGTCCTGCTGGTGCACCACCCATACTCATGCCCAGGGCCTGTGCCAGTGTGATGTAACACCTAAAGACAGAACAAACAGCTCTGTGAATCTTTTCCTACTATTTATTACCTCAAGTCCATCAATGCAACCACAGCAGATGTATTATCCAGAGCTGGGGAAAGGGGCAGAGGGCAAATGTATTTCCTTGTGGTAAGTCCTCAGTCACCCCCTTTGCACACTATGAAGCTGAGTTACCAGGACCAGCTTTGCACTCGTCCAGCACAGCCAAGACTGCAACAGTCCAGGAAATCCACAGGCCAGTTCTAAATGCTGAATACCAAAATACTGTAGTGTTGTGATTTTCTCAGACTGTCATACACCCTTCCTCCATTACAGCCTCATTCTGCAGCACCCAGAGCCACTGGATTTCTGACTTTTCTCCCTCCCTCCTACTGTCTCCCCAGAGCTCTCATGATGGGCTCTCTGGTTTGGCAGTAGGAAGGCACAGAGGCTGGATGCACCTCCTGCTCTTGACATTTCCACCGCAGCACACCAAACCACAGCAGTGCTGCCAGTCGTGTGAGGTCTTTGAGTTCCAAGAAGACAATGGATGAGAGCAAAGATTGCAATGGGCAGTGGAGAGAGAGGAGGAATCCCTGAGTCCTATGATCATCTTCTGCTTCAGCCTCCATCCTGGGTTGAAATCCACCTCAGCCTGCCCTGATGGTGTGGAGGTTACTGAAGGGTGTAAGGAAATCTGTTGTTCTAACCTCCAATGTTCCAAAATCACAGCAAACATATTTTAGCACTGTGAAATTCAATAGCTTTATGATATATGTGGGGAGATAAAATGGGCACTGGAAAAAATCCCAAATGATAGCACCTAGTACGACTTGTTATGAAACAACAGAATACTCATTATAAGATAACAGCAGTAAGAGTGCTTTATCACCTCACTACTCAGTGATCAGTTAACAGGCCATCATTTCACACATAAAAAATACCACTCCTAACAATTCTGCTACTGAAAACAAGGTAAGGACAAACTGAATACATAGCACGGGTTCTGTGTAGACCTTTCACTTCATTTTTGGTGTATGCCATGACATGGACTGTGTCTGATATGATTTGTAGGAGCATTCCATTTCAGTGTCATTATCTTAATGCAATGTACTACCAGCTGTGTGTATTTATCATGTGTGCTTAGAGAATCTCTCTGAACATGAAATCATTAGCCAAACAGGACTTGACTCCAAGCTGATTAATGGAACAAAGACATCATTACCTGAAATATTTCAGAAGATCAGACAATTCCATGCAGCAGTATTATAAATACAAAAATGCCAAAAGCCCACAAGAGGAAAAAAATCTGTTCTTGCACAACATTGCTTAGGTACATAAGTTTCCCATGGTAACACTAGGAAACATCTCTGCTTCAAATACCTTTTCAACATGTGACAGTGGGTGGCCTCCAATCCCTGCAGCTTTTTTTGGGTCTTCTGGGTTTGTCCAGAGAGAGATATGCCTGTTCTTTCTGTTGTTGTCGTTATTTTTATTATTGTTTAAACTCATTTAAAAGGCTTGTTTTCCTCAATCATGTCACCCTGTGCTAATTTTCAATTTTGTGTGACACAACACCTTGTTGAATCATAATATGCTCTATCTCTAGTTTCGATCTAGTTCCTGGCTCTGCGTAGGACAAACCCAAAAACCACACCATGTGCCTGAAAACTATCCAAATGCCTTTTGAACTCTGGCAGGCTTGGTGCCATAACCACTTCCCTGACTGCATTTTAATTCTGTGAAGAAATTTTGAATAACAACATTTTCTTGATACTGATTCTCCAGGTGGGTAAAACTATTTCCAGTGTGTTCGTGCTGCCATAGCCACTGATCAACTGCATGTGCACTGATGCAAACAAACCTCTGTCTAACATAGGAAGAGTAAGGTGCATAACACAGAATCTGGGAGATGTGTGTTAATTATTAAAAGCCAGGTATCCACATGCAGAGGTTTGGCCTTCTTAAACAGCTCACAGGGAATGAGTTTCATTCAGAAATAAACAAATATCTGAATTTTCATTACTAAATATAATCTAGTAGCACAAAGAATGCAAAGAAAATTCCAACATCAACTCAAGATGGGGCTTTGAGCAAACTGGTCTAGTGGAAAATGTCCCAGTCCAAAGCAAGGGGGTTGGAACTAGATGATCTTTAAAGTCCCTTCCAATCCAAACCATTCTATAATTCTATAAATGACTGAACATGCAAAGTATTTTGACAACCGAATCCACATATAAAAGAACAAGCTCTGGCACAGCAAATACATCTCCCTCTTGCCTAGCTGAAGCACCAACCCAGCACTTTAGGAAAATAGGCATCTAATGAATTTTATACAGTGCTGTATAGCTAACACTGCAGCAATAAAACCTTCTCCTTTTGATTGCCCCCAGAGTTTCTCTGTGTTTGTAATCCTGAAATTCTCCATAGGCCCTGCTTAAAGCCATACTGGCACTATTTATGCAATGCTATGTCCTGAGTTACTGCTTTTTCCTACAGGGTGAGTTCAAATTAGTCACTTGCTATAATTCCAAATTCTCACGCAATTACTTGCTTATTGAGAGCAGCAGTATATTGGTATTTAGATTGAATCCGTCTAGGCTGGTGAAGTGTATGGTGTTCAGGCATATTTGTCTTGAGAACAAGTTTTTCAATGCCCATCACAGCTCGTATAGCTCAAGCAAACACTCAAATTCAACCCGCTTTCGATAGCTGAATATAGAAGCACTGGCCTCTGCTGTTCACCAGCGATATTGCAGCATTGCAGTGTAACCTAAGTAATTCTGACTCATGAAAGTTAAAATAATTAAGTCAAAGGAATTCAATCTTTGCTCCAATATTATGCACTTCATTCCTTTTATAAATACCTGTCAGTTAAGGGAGTTATAACAAGCCTGTCTGTACAGCCTAAGTATTCATTGCAGTAGGTGAACTCCACATCAGTGATTTTGATAATGCATTTATCCAAGTCTTCAAGAAAATAAAATCGAGATTGTTTTTGCCATTCAAAGTCAGATGGAGATTTAATGTTCATACGGACCTATTATGGAAAAGAAAAATCATTAATACAAAAATGAATCAGTAACAAATCAATCTTAACTTCCATACAGAAAAAAAAGTCTACTTCATATAAATTCATGACCTTGAAAAATGAGCACAGAATCTGTTAGGAGTCAAGACATCCAGAATTATCTTTTCAAACCTGTCTACGACATGCTCTGAACCTTCTGTCCACTTTCATTTTCCTCTGGTTTGGGCACAGAGATTATGAATTGTGTCTTACACAGATATTGAAAAGCAGTCATGGAAAACATAAAAAATGAACTATACAGGCTGTCCTGCATGGTAACTGCACCATTACTCACAGAAATACTGAATTGTGGACAGCATTTGAATACACTGTATAGACGTCTGAGTGCTTGGTTTTGGGCGTTGTATTTTTCAGTATGAACTTGCCACACACATATTTAGATTTGTGGTAATGAATAGATTCATTATTATTGACACTGGATCTCAAATTCACTGGGCTCTTTCAGAAAACGTTGCCCTGGTTATTGGCCTTGCAAACACAGTGTAAGGTGAAGAGGAGGTTCTGAATTTCAGGCATTCCTTCTCATTTATTTCATTTACTAAAGGATGTGTTGGGCAGAGAATAGAATGTTTGATGAGTGAAGGCTATTATGACATATACCATTTAAGAACCCTTTTCCCAGTTTTGGACTTGCTCCTGACTTTTTTATTTCATATACAGGTCCTACAAATTTAACCATTTTCCATAATTTTATTATAATATGACATTAATTAAGAAAATAGTTATGAAGATAAATTAAAAAATACAGGCAGAGGATAAAATTTCATGCTTATCTTAGAAGCCAGCAGTTTTCTTTCTAGATTTCAGTTCTTTTCTTTATTGTTTCCTATTTTCTTTACATATGCACTTAATTTTTAGCTTCCTAACATATATGCATTAATTAAGCAATCAGTATTGAATTATTGACCTTTGCATCTTTCAAGCCCTTTGGAAATTATTTTGTTTCCATTTTTATAATTAGGCTTTCATTTATTCAACATACTTATCTACAGGAAGCCTGAGGCAACTCAATAATCAAAAAAATTAAAATATGTGTTATATTTATTGTTGCTATCCTCTTCAAACATATGAAGCCTCACTGTTTTTACCTTTTAATAATCATTACCTTACTTCAACACATAGGCTGGATCAGAAATCACAAGATTGACAGGAATACTTAAGGGAGTTTTTTACATTTACATTTCAATCAAATAATGCATTAAATCTTCAAATTGAGAGCATAGTTTAATTTTAAAAGTTAAACTCTTTTGCTCACAGTGGATTTGTGCATGATGAGATAAACAACCATTTAAAAAACTGAAGTTGAAACCCATGAACACACCTATATAAAAATTCACTGTTCTCACTGCATCACGTCTATATTAAATCAAACTAAATCTGATATGCTCTATCACAGCAGTAATATCAGAGCTCAAAGAGAATGGATTCTAAGATTTGATTATAATTTTTTTTATATGTGCAAGACTTTCCATACAGAAAGTCCCTTGATGGTTTTCCGAAACTTACCAAATCATCAAAGATATCCTTCTGGTGCACGTGAATGGTGATTAAAGTTTCATATTTTGTGCGCTCCATTCTTGTCAGATTATGTGTTGCCATGTCAATCAAATCATTTAAAAGTTCCAAGAACTTCTGATTTGTCGCCTGCATTACCTTTTCCACAAGCAAGAGTGATCATATTAATGCAAACACTATTTGTTTTTCCAGCATTTAGAATTTAAAAAAAAAATTTAAAATTTGAAAACATCCAGGGTTATAATGTCCATATTCTGCTTTGTATTTATTAGGCTTGGAATCCTAAATTTGGATTTGCAGGCCACCTTCCATTCATGCATTCTTACCCAACAGAGTACAATAAGGTTATAGCTAGATGAACAGGTCACACCTTAAGATTTTATTCCAAGACTCTTGCTCCTTTTACTATACATTTTCAGCTGATTGCATCCCTGCACATATTCAGAACCATCAGTCAATGATTTTGGGCAGTATATATCAGCTCAAGCTGTATCTACACTTTAGGGGGAACAGGAACCTGAACATCTGTCATGTCCTTTAACCAGAGGAGGGGGAGAAATATACTATAATTTTAGATGCTGACGCTAAAATAATAATTTATATCGTGGTACCAAATCTGTGACAAAGTTCCACAAATACTGACTGTACAATACTGGCTTTGTAAATAGCATCAGCCTCTGCCAGTGACACTCCTGGTACACAACAAAAAGCACTGAGATTTAAGAAAGAGCAGCTCATTCATACTCCTATTCCAAATGTGTGACAGAACAATAACACTAGCTTTCTGTAAATACATGCAGAGCCTAAAACACACAGTTTGCTGAGAAAAAAAGTGCTAAAAACACTGTTAAAACTAACAGAGAATTAAATAACCTCCATATCCCCCAAACACACACCCAATTCAGCCCAAAAAAACCCATGAAAACTGTTTTCTTGTTAATGCAAAAGAATCTTTGCACCTGTTTTTCTATGAACTGAAGTGGACTAAAATCAGGTTTATGCCCCTTTTAAACTTTCAGCAATGCAGAAAATGTAGCAGTATATGGTTTTCTCCACAGTCTAAGCCCTTACTTTCATGCAGTATCAAATACAGCATGGAATTTGCCCTGCATTTACTTTTATGGTAGGGTGTTGTTTACTTGTTCTTTGTACAGTCTCACTGTATATTACTGATTAATGGTGCAACACTTTAGTTCACATCTTCTCCTTCTTCTTTTGTAGATTCAATGTCAGGAATAGCACCTTGGTTGTTTAACAGCATCTTCTCCATGTGTTTGAGATTAACCAAGACCTCCTGAAACAGATTCTATTCTTCCCCTTCCCTAAAAAATGAACTCATCAGCTGAAGGATGTTACACATTTGGATAGAGTAGACCACAAAGCACAGTTACTTCCCCAAAGTTCAGGAGCTCTTATATCTTTCCACATTTGATTTTGTGAAAGTAGCAGGATAAGATTCCTCCTATTGCTGAGCTAAGAAATTGTCCCTTCCCAAGATGATAGCCCTAACAAAACAACAGAGAAAATTACAGCAGGATTAGGAACAATTCTAAAGCACATGCTGGGTGATAATGAGGAGGTGTGACTCCTTAACACATTTTTATTATTCTGTTTTCCTGTTAGGTTATTTGTTATTCTGGGTAATTAAGTAGTACTTTGTGATTTTTTTCTACATGTTACTTCTAACTTTTCACAATATGTCTGCTACAAACAATGCTTTTAATAAATCCCCAAAGATTCATTAAATACTACCTTTCTGTCTTTGGTACTGTTCAGTGCCTTCTCTGCATCTCTGGTCCAGATAATTTGAATTCCCAGAAGTCCTATTTGTGCAGGAAACATTGCCTGAAAGTCATACATCTTAAATTCTGAATCGTTAATGGCCAATGATGCCTGTCTAATGATGGAGTGGATTGTTTTCCTAATCCCATTCAGCAGCTGACCTAACCAGAATTCCACATTGCCCTGAAATAAACAAGAAAGTATTTTTAGTGAATCAATTTATGAATAATTCACAAGGAGCAAGAGCTCTATGTGACTCTTTTCCCCAGTCCTTCATACTCCCATGTCCATATTTGTTATTCTCTAATTTTTAAAAGATTCCTTTCCTCTTTCTGCCCTTCTAGAGATATGTGATGGATTTGGCACTTCACAGCAGTACTGCTGAGAAAGCAGTAGCAAGGTAAAGCAATCGTTACAAACTGACACAAATGTCCTGTCCCTTCTACTCTTTGCTCTTGCTGCTCACATTGGGAGGTTTTCATTCAGCTAGTCAAATAATAGCATGATGCTATACTGTTGGCCTCTAAAACATAAATTTACTTTAAATCAAGTCATGAAAAACTGCAATATATACTTTCATTACCTGAGCTAAAACTGGTTCAATAATATTGACCCGTTCTCCTTCCTGAGATTCAAACAATAAAATCTGGTCGTAGTTTTTTTCATGAAATCCCACTCGGTTAACATTGTCAAACAAACTTAATAAATGTGCCTACAATAGAATCAGAAAAAAACCCTCCATAAACTGATCTGATATGGCATTCTTACTTTGTCTTTAAATGCTGTATTAGAATACTCTGTAAATCTTTCCATAAGTGAAAGAAATTCTCCCAAATAAACACCAAAATCTGCCAGAGTCTTCATTTAGTAATATCGACCATAAGAACACTATTGCTTTATTCCTTGTACCTGAATAGTGTGGGAATCAGATGCTTGACCAAGGATTTCCAGAAGAGCAGGGTCAGACACAAAAAAAAATCTTGGAAATATTAACCGCTTTTTTTCCAAATAGCCAGTCAGTGATTTCTGACAGATTTCCAACTGTTCCAGCAAATGTGGCAGCAGCTGTGCCAAAGTCTCATCTCCAACACAGCACTGCACAATGTTTGATGTTTCATGGGCTCTCTGCATAATTCTCTGCCATGATTTATCAATGTTCTGGAATCTTCTGGCTTCCTGAAGTACAGGATAAATGCATTAGCTTTTCCTCTTGTTTGTCATATTCTAAAAATTAAATAATTCTGTCAGACAAGGTAAGAGTTTAATATTTCCCTTACTGTTCAAGTCTTCTTTGGAGACTAATGTAAGAATATTTATAGGCATGCTTATTATTGACCAGATTTCAAATTGCAAGAGAGAGAGTACAATGGGACAGCTCTGAAAATGTTGGGCACCAAAATTTTCCACATTAAATGTTTCCAACACACATGAGAAAACTCAAAAAGCAGCTTTCTCAGAAATTATAGCCTTCCTAGCAGCAATACACGATGTCATGTAAGCTGTTAGTAGCAACACTTGATGAACAAAACCAGTATACACAGTCTGAAGCTGCCCCACTTGCACATTACAAGCGCTGTAGGTAAAGGGAACCAGAACTCAAACCAGAACCTGAAAAATAAATATTTTTATACACTGGGTATATTGACATTCTAAACTCTTTCCTCACCTACAACAAATGAAATGTTAATGGAATCATAAAATATCTGAGAGCTAGAAGAGACCTCAAAAGAAGATCCAAAGCAATTTGTCTGTCACGAGGATCATACCCAAAATACCTATCTGTCTTATGTTTAGTGATGCTCAGTGATGGAGAGTTAGAAGCCTCTCCAGGCAATTATTGATACTGATGACTCTCTTCTAATATCTAAGCTAAATCAGACACCAAGAACAAGGTTTTTTCCTTCCTTCTGAGAACAGCCCATATATTTTAAAAAACTTATCACTTCTTTACTTCAGTTTTCCCTTTTCTTCAAGTCAAACAAGTCTAGTTTGTGGAATTTTTTCTTGTGCCTTATCCTTCCTGGATAAGGCATTCTTACCACCCTCTTCTATGCTCTCTCAAATTTGTCAGTGGATTTCTTTGGCCAAAACCAGATACAATATTTTACTTATTGGTTATTGATGTTTATGTATTCCACTCTTCTGCATTTTACACACCAGCAACCTAAACCACATTTTCTGGTAGTACTATCAGAGACAATAGAAAAAACCTATCAAAATATATGGCAACTACTGTTTTTCCTCTATCCACAAAGCCCCTTGCTCACCCTAAAAATAAATCAGATTTGTTCAACGTATTTTGCTCCTAACAAATTCAAGTTGACTGAACATTATTCATCTCCTTGTTAATTTCCAGATGCTAACAGTTACTTGTTGCAGTATTCATCCAGAAATTGCAATTAAGCCCACTCCTCATTACTCCTCCACCAAGCTGTTCCTTCTCTTCCTTCATCAAAGACAGTCACTTCATTTCTTTTTTTCTGGAATATAGGTTCATATATCTATCATCCTTGGAAGAAGTAGTTTTAGCAGCATTTGTTCATCAGCACAAGCTGCTGATTGATTCTCTGATGAGCCCTAACAACATAACTATAACTCATGAATAACAACAACAACAAAATAAATTATCTAAAAAACAACTAAGAAAGTTTTATTTATCTTACAAAAATTAATCTTAATTTGAGATATTGTAAGCCTTTAATTATAAATTATGTGTCCTGAAATAAATTGCTATCTAATAATTTCCCAGTAATAACAGTTTTGTTTAGTTACACCATTTTATCCAGCACAACTGAACTGTGGTTTGTTAGAACTGTATGGAAACCCCTCATTAGGAGACACAACAAAAGGATGATATTTTTTCTGCTATTTCTCCCCTGTTCAGATCATTCCTTAGCTCTTGTGCAGCTGCTACCTTGGAAGTTCATCACTGCCTTTTGAAGAGGTTGCAATGTTTCACACAGATGAGCACATGTACAGCTCCCAAGCCTGGCAGCATATCTCTGTGGGACTTCATTAAACTGAGTCCTAGCAAGTACAGAACTCATATACAAAATCTGACATTCTATTATTACACTTACAGCCTATAAACATGTGCCCACAGGAAGAAAGGGATATTTGTACATATGGCAAAAGCCATAAATCAGTTTCATGCCATGAAGCAGTTCTGAGCTCTGTACTAATTCACTAATATTGCATGCTGACAGGAACACTTGAGCTTGAATTACAAACAATTGTGCTCCTGTAGGTTTCACCAAGTTCTAAGCAACTTAACTAGATAGATCCTAGTTTGGCAAAGCTTCTCTTGAACTGCCTATGCACAGCCCACAGATCTTACATGAGTTATATGCTCTGGCAAATAAACCCTGTGATGTGGCTGATCTCCTGGTACAACATGTTGTTATTCTACATCAGTATACCTGAGGTAGTTGTTTTGCAATGTCTCCACCTACAAACACAGCTTCAAGGTAAATCCAGAGGTTCTGTACAGTAATCCAGTTTTCAATTATCTCTGCGGTATTGGTCAGCTTCTGAACCCATTGTTGTATAGTGGACTTAAATGGTGCATTATACCTGCATGAACATGAGTTAAAGGGAAGAAGGACCCAAGATGATAATTGTTTACTCAGGGCGTTGGTTAGATTTATACAGCATGCACATTTATTAAGTTTTGTACCGGTTGCTCATCAGTGACCCCAGCATCATGAGGTTATCTTCCACCAAAGCTATTTTCTCTGATGTATCTGATCCTTTCAGAAGAAGTTCTCCTCGAGTTTTGAACTGGCTGAAACTGAAAGCATGAGTATTCCATTCACTGATGATGTGCTTCAGTTTTGCTTCAATATCCTTTTCTTTGACAGCACTGATGCAGATATCCTGTGTAAAATTAAAATAGTAAATTACATTCATCTAAGGCTATTATAGAGCACACTTATAAAAACTATTAACATGTATTGGCTGGATCCAGATCTCAGTGTAAGTTCAGGCTAATGAAAATATACATTGAAATGCCTCAAAGTTATTATATTTCAAATAAGATTACATTCTAGAACTGCTTGTAACAGCTACATTTAATAGGCTATAATCCATCTACACTACTACTAGCATCTTACACACACAGAATTCACTGAGTCAATGAATCTGCAGGAAGAATTTGCCTCTCTGTATGTAATAATATTTGAAATCAAATAAACTAACGGAGGAGGTTAAAGAAAATAAACACTGCCAATCAAAACCAATAAGTATTCCAAGAACAGAATGTGGACAACGTGCCTGTCTGCTACTTCTTGAGGACAGTAAGGACAGGACTGTCAGAAAGCTGGTTATTGCATCAGAGAGAAAAGGATCAAACACTCAGACTGGATCCCAAACTCCAGTTCAGTAGTACATCGGATTCTATCCCAGATTTAAAGTGTTTCCTGAAGTGTAAGGCTGGAACTCTGAACATTTCACAAGGCTTAAACTCTTGTCTGGGAATCAGCTACAGCAGAGGTTTGATTTCATGGTTTTGCCCTAAAAATGCCCACTTGTGGTAAAAGACAAAACAGGTCACTACTCTGGAAATAATACAGATTAAGGTAAGTGACCATAGAACTGAAGATAGAAACTGTTGGGGTTTTACTTTAGTTTTAGCTATGCTTTTTACTTGTAAAAAGTAACAAGCATGAATCTAAGGCACTTGCTAGATAACTTCTGTCCCCAAAACAGAGGAGACAATGGCTTTGTAGCTTGTGCACACTCCATATGACTTCTCATCTATCTGTGCTCTTGTGAAGGATCACTTTCAAAAACAAAACAACTTCATGTTGCTTTAATCCCATATCCTCCACTTCTACTTCGTTCCAAGGACTTTTAGCACTTAACAGGATCAGTCTTACATGAACTATTTTTTTCTTTTTGCTTAGACATTCAAAGGGAAGAAAAACATATATAAGTAGTCAGACTTTAAATCAGAAGCATGACACAATCACACTACTCTTGAAACAACAGAAGTCCTCCTATGGAAGGATTAGTGTAACACCACCTACATATTTAAATCTTCTCCAGAATAAAAGGGAAATAAACTAACCATCAACCAATATCAACTACCAAATTCCATTTTTTCAAAGGAATTATTCAACTAAACCAACTTATTTTTAATGTTACAAAGCTGACTAGAAACAAGATTTCAAAGGCACCAGATCACAAGTTAATTATTACCAAAAAAGCAAACAAACAAACAAACAAAACCCAAGCCCACCAGAAAAAAAAATAAAAATAAAAAAACAGAAAAGTACATATACCTCAATATCTTCTTTATGTTTCAATAAAGGGGCATCCATTACATTTTTTAAAGTGAAATTTTCAGAGTCAACATCAAAGTGATGCCCAGTTACTTGTGCAATTTTTTCCCAGTGTCTTGACAACATTGCCTAGAAAAGTCCATAGGGATGGAGTTTTTAAAAATTGTGTTAATTTCAGGTCTAGAATGATCACATTCTATTGCACTGCATCTGTTAAACAAATACGAGAGTCTTAATTTCCACTCCACTGAAAGCATTAGTGGTTATTCTAATCACATTACAGAGTCTTTTGTTTTATTTTTCTATAACTAAGCCTAACCAAATTTTCTGCTATAAATACAGCTGCTTTTATCTATAAAAAAGAATTATTGAAAGTATCTTTTACTCATATAACATGGTCTTCAATAGAGCTTCTTAAGTGACTCTTATCTCCAAATTATTATGTGGAACATACTTTGTTTTTCATCATTTCAAGCAAAGAACAGCTCTCAGTGAAGTCATCAATTTTTTTCTTTAGGTCTTGAAAAGCTTTCCATTCCTTCAGTGCTTTTGGTAACTTTCGGATTCTTTAAAAAGCACAAAAAGAAAGAGGAACTATTTTATTCTTAATAATCACCACCCACCACTTAATAGTACAATATATTGTCATTTTTCAGTGAGTTGACCTGTAGACTGCAAATAAAAATCCAGTTGCAAGCTGGCAATACTATATATAGCTGGTCATTTGTGACTGCAGGCATGAAACACTGCTAAAGACAGTACAAATAACACTAGAATGGTTTGGCTTCTATTGCAGTTTGAATTAAAGGAAGTTAATTTCATGTGCAAACCCATACCTGGAATTAAGTTCCTGTAGTGTCATTGTTTTAGTAAGACTTGAAAATTTACCTGATCTTGTGAAGAGGCAAAAGAATAAAACAACATATATTTTTCCTACCAAAATAAAGTACATCCTAAACTAAAATTAATCTGCTTGAAAAGAGAAAAATACTTTTGTTTCAATCAAACACATCTTAATTCATACCTGGTCTGTATGAAAATATTCAAAGGAAAATATTCTTTTATACACAATTTAAGGTGAAAACAAATTTAAAATGAAGAACCTCTTGTACTGTGAATTGTCACAGTTCCTCTTACTTCTAAACCAGTCACGTCAATTTTCATCTGCAAAAGTTATGGACCAAAGACTGACAGCAGTTCTCTTACAGCTCAGTTCCAGAAACTAAAAGCTGCATAAAATCTGCCCATAATGACAAATTCTTTCAAAAAAGTTCTCCATTTTTCACAGTTCAAAATCAGACAGATCTGTCACACAATGCTGGAACATGTACAAATCCTTCACTGCTTGCTGGTAGGAGGCAGATGAACATATGCACACTGTCATGGCATTACAATAACTGCTACAGTCTTTCATCTTGAATCCAACAGTAGATAGCATTAAATATGCTGGAGAAAAGCATTGCAGAATGGAAAATTGATACTTTGCCTTGTATCAAGAAGGCTTTAAGGGGCAGTTCCTGTCTACTTCTGTACTGAGGCTTAGCAAGTAACACCTAATAAACTTGTCTGGGGATGGCTATTAGAAATAGGATCTGTCAGCTTGGTAATGAAAATGGCAACTTTTAAAAAAATTCAAATAACTTTTTCCTATGTCTTGGTCTCAATAATACCTTTTACATGAAAGTTCCATGAGCTGCGCATTATGTTAAAAAACTACTCTATTGATGAGGTTTACATTTCTGTCCTAAATTTACTGGACATTCTCTTTATGCTGTATTACAGTAAAATATAAAGGGAAACTTCTCTCCAGCCATTACTATAAACTTCTATAATGCTCTTTAAATATTTCTCATTCTTATCTCTTTCCAGTTGGATTTATTTTTATCTACAGAGGTTTTTTTAACTTTTCTTTTCATGATTATGTTCCCTATTATAATACTATTTCTAAAAGGTAGTAAAACACAATTAAAGAGCTATGCATTTCTTTACAATTAGTCTAAAGCAGCAATGGCATTTCCAGCATTCCAGCTTCTTCCATAACACAGCATACCACCTTAGCTATTTCTGTCAGTATCCCCTGTATGTTGTTTCAATTTCTCTGTCCTTAAAAAGAAAGCTTGATGCAATAATGCTAGCAAACTGCCAAAAGAAGGATAGCAATGGGTTGGACTTTTATGAAAAAAAAAACATTTACTGCCTATTGGTAGTCACACTGCTCCAAATATAGCTTGACACTTGAGAGGAAAAACAGAAATGTCACACATGGAGTTCAAACAGAAACATAAATTAAATCTATTGTTGTGCAGTGGCTTCATTCCGAGTTTTTGAGAAGCATGAAAACTCCTACATCCTGTAAAATATAATTAACTACAGAAAAGACTACAATGCAGATTCCAGAATCCTTCTGAAATGAGATGAAGGCTTACATTGTCCAAATGCTGAATCATATATGTTTCACATACACTCATTTTTACTGTTCTTATTTTTAAAAAAGAGGTTGGGTGTCTTGGGGTTTTTTTGCAATTGAATGACCAAAAGAGAGTTCAGTCAGATTTTTGTGGAAAAATTATTGCTTCAAATTTCATAAATGACCCCTCAGAATTTAGCATGGCTATCTACCCTTCTTGAAATAGCAATTACAATTTAGACAAATGTGCAGAAGTAAATAGTAGGCACAAAATTCCATCTAATATCATGGACTAACAATTAATTAGCTGTAAACTAAATCACTGAGAAGGTACTGCATAAATTTGCAAGTTATTTGTTCTTAAAACCACCTTGACACAGGTTTGTGCACCTTGTTTATTAAATAAGCTACAGGCCTCCATGTCAATATACCCCAATAAGTCTCAAGGGACTCACAAACCAGCTGCACATTGCACCACACTGCAGTTGTGCCCAACACTGAGCATGAGATGAACCAACATTCTTCAGCCCCTCAGAGCAATTTTCACAAGCTAACTAAAAAAAACAGAGGTAGAAATAAAAATTGCATGTTCTTCAACAACAAAAAAAACTTACTTGCTTTGAAAATCCAGAAGTTCACTGTTAATTTTTTCAATATCTAAATCATTCCAAAGCATTTCATTGTATCTGTCGATGCTAGAAGTAACTGTATCATAAAGACTGTAAAGTTTCTGAAGCAGCGAAAGTTCCCGTTTAATTTTGTGAAGTTCAGGATACTCTGTTTCAAATTTTAAAACTGGACATTAGCTATTCTTGTTAAAATGTTCATTAGCTATTCTTGTCAAATGTATTAATGAACATAAGAATCAATGCGTTACTAATACTGTTATTTAATAAATGAATGAAAACACACTTGCAGTTTTCTAGATAGTGTCTGGGAAGAAAAACTTTTCCACTTACATTATGTAAGAACAACAGATTTTAATGCACAGTAATTCTTTAGATTGCTAATTTTTTTAAATCAATACTCTTCTGTAGAAGTAGATATAGTTGAGGGAGAGAATGTTAAAAAGTGGATGAAATGGCAATGAAACACAATATATTTTCAGACAAGAACTAAAATATCCCCTAAGTCAATCTACACTACTTACTTAAGAGGCAGAGTTTGGGGATGACGGGTGTGCTTTCAAATGAAATATATAGAATATATTAGGCAATAAAAGTATTTTAAATGGACACCCATAACAGAAATGTTTTATTTACATTCTCCTGTATATTTTGGAATTCTTAGGAAAATATATTTGTATTACTACACATGTCCTCAGACAGGAAAATATACTCAATTTAGTATGCACAAATTACAGTGCCTATCAGACATTCTGCTGTAGTTCACACCACAGTCTTCCAAAGGAACTGTGTCTGACTAGAGACATAAGGACATTAGAGAGCAGGTGCAGAGCCCAAGGGAATTCATTATGCAACTGGAGCAGGGACAATTTGAGTACTTTGACAACATGTTTCCCAAATTTGTATGGGGCAGAATACTGGCAGGAGATGTGCTTCACTCTGAACAGAAAAAGCAAGAGAGCTAAGCATCTGCACCCTGAGACACACAGAGCACTGAAGTATTTTTCCGCCTGATATTTATATATGTGCACACTGAGAGCCAGTTTCATCCATCTACTTTTCATAGGAAAGACTATAATAATTTACTGCAAGGAAATTTTCTGACATTTTTTCTAAATTTCCATGTGTTTAGCAGGAATCACAAGAAAAATGTAATAGCCTAGAAACAGATAGCCTTATCCCCCAAGAAGCTACCTGTGATGGGAAGACCAAACAATTCTTCCCCACCAGAAAGAGAGAGGTACTTCCTCCACAGTTCATCAAATTTGGCTTGAAAGATCTGTAATCTGTCACTTGCTTCATGAGGAGGAATGTTATCCTCGCTGGGGCCCCTGTAAAAACCAAAACAAATTCCGTGAAATTATCAATCATACAGGTTTCACAAAGAAGCACAAGAGAACCCAAACCATACTTTATGAACATTATGTAATATTTTTTAACTTTTTTTCTGTAAATTTTCACAAGACACTAAAAGAGAAAATGCAGCACATAGTCAGTGTACCAAGATTTCATATCCAACAGTCCCTGAAAGAAAGCCCAGTTTCTTTTCTAATAAAAAATTCATCGGTGTTAACATACATCTTACAAATAGCTAAAGATCTGCAAATGTTTTACCTTCATTATTTCCTGTTTCTTCTATAAAACAAATTTTAATAATGATTTTCATTTACATTTTAAAAAAGGGGAACTTATCAGATATTTAAATCAAGAGTGAAAACTGTGTAGTTGGCACTAGAACCATAATTAAGTAGTCAGAAAAATATGAGAAAAAAGTACATTTTTGCCTAATGAGCACATCTTAACAGTAGGGCTGGGTGCAATTCCCAGATCTCACACCTGGGACCACTTCTTGGTCCCATCATATTTTGGGATGACAATTCTGTTATCTTCTGTTGTGCCATGGTTATTTCTAGAAAGAAATTCATGCAGATGGGCAGAAAGCAGAGCAGGCTGGCTGCTTGACAAGGGAAATGGGACCAGGAGACAAAAGCAGGAACACAGTCAGCAAAGGCAGATGATCCCACAGAACCTGAGCAGGAGGAGCAGGGCCCTCAGGGTGGTAATCAGGTTCACATGATAGCCCAGGTCTTCAGACAAGGCCACAATAACTACACAGGACCACGGCCAAGCAGGGGAGGTGAGTCAGCACACCAGGGTCCGGGGCAGGTCTAGGGAGGGTGACAGGGACAAGACCCAGCCTAGGGGGAAGCAAGTGGCACTGAGGTCAGCCTCAGCAGTGAGTCTGTGCCCTGGGACCCGTGCTCAGCTCAGCAGGGTCCATGGCCAGGGGCAGGCACAGCCGTGGCAGAGCTGGAGCTGCAGTCAGGACCAAGCAGTGAAGCCTCCATTTAAATGCACATCCCACAGGACGGGGTGTCAGCCTTGGTGAGGCCTCCCAGCAGGGCTGCGTGGGAGCCCTCGGTCACCAAAGGAGCAGGGAAGCCCTCAAAGGTCAGGTACTGTCCTAGAGCCATAATGCATCACAGCAAGCCAAATCCTGTCTTTCTTTCCATGTTGCTACTGTAGGAGTGTCCAATGAACCACAAATATCCCACAATTTACATATTCAAAAGTGATAAAGTTTAAAAGTAAGGATGAGTAACAGTGAACTTAGATATACCTAGAATCGGTATCTCCAGTCACATCCAAGACACTGCTTTAATCCTTACTGTTAAACATCTCCCAAAGCACTTTGTTAAGACTAAAAAAGAACATTTTGATTTGGATTGAAAGTTTATTTTTTTCCCCAGCTTATCAAATCTTATGGAATATCACTCCAGCACTGAAGATACAAGAATGAATCTTGGACAGTAAGACTGTATGCCCACTTAATATTAATCTTAAATTAGGCCTTTTTTCAGGTGTAATACATAGAGCGATGCTGTGTTGTGTTTGTTTTCTGAAGCCCTTGAGATACATTATTTTCAAACAATCACTAATGAAGTATCATTTTATTGCAACACAGGTCACTTACTTTTTATCATATTCTTTACAAAATCCTGCAGTATCAATTTGGAATTTTTGAACACCTCTCAGTAAATCTGTTTTCATGTTTGGCTGTAACTTCAGCAGCAAGTCCTCAGCCTGTCGTGCCTATGTGCAGACAAAGGAAAAAAAAACAGGCACAAAAGAACAAAAGCAGGAACCAAAAGAAAATTGGGTAAATAGGTTTGTTCTATTATTTCAACATTAAGAGAGCTGCTAATAATGATTTGAGATATAATACAACTACAATACCTGTGTGTTTAGGTTCTTCCAGGCATAGGCCAATCCATCTCCTCTTTCTGTATTTTCATCTTGAGAGAGCAAATTGTATTTGTGAAGCACAGAATAAGATTCTTCTATATGTCCAACTTTCACATCAATTTTAATCTCATTCTCTCGGATCTCCTTCAGTGCTTCCATTGCTTCCCGTACATCATCCAGGTCATGGACAGGTCTGCTTAACCTCTTGCTAACATTTTCAATGAATGAATAAATTTCACCCACGTCTGTGGTGGAGTTTTTATTTAAAGCTAATCCAAACGCTCTTTGTCTTGAGTGGCATTCTTGAATTAAAGCGATTTTCAATGACTCTGTTGCAACTTCCACTGATTGTAGTGCACAATGATTGGGCAGTTCTCTGATTTGCATTTCTAATTGCTAAGAAAAATACAAGCATTCAGCATTTAATTTCACTGAAATTTACCTGAACAGCTCATTTTTATTAAAGATAAAATACTTACAGAAAAGTATCTGATTTGAGACTGGAATCCAGCCATTGTTGGTTTAGTATCTATAAATTCCTTCACTTTTTCTTCTGGATCCTACTTAAAAGAAATTTATTTTAATTACTATTTAGCATTGATATTGTAATAACCTACAGGGTACTCAGCTGCCTGGTATATTGTACAAACACAAAATGTTCCCTCTCTAAAAGAACTTAAGATACAAGCATTAATTAGTATAAGCACAAATTCTTTTACTTGAACTGCCTTTCCTGACTCTTATTTTTTGTATAATACTCTTTAAAGTACTTGAAATCTATAACTCACAAACTGACACAAATCAGGATATCCCTTATCCATCCAAATGTTACTACAAAATTTACTATGTAGCTGCTAAAATTTTGAGGGAAGTATTTTCTTCCTAGTGTTCCTTCTGTCTGTAATCCCACAAAAGCAATTCATGTCCTCTAACAGGTTCTAAACAGGAGGAATTGCGCTCAGTCATCATCACTCTTCCTGAAACAGCATCTTTAAACTGCAGTTTCTAGGTGCAGATGGCCTCCAGGCCATTTGAAGAAAACGGTTTGGCAGGGAAGGATGGATGTAAGGTGAGGGAGGGCATTTAGCTTGTTGAAGATTGTTTGTAGGCAATAGAGCATAGAGCGTCCTTCCTTTTCATAAGGAAGGCCAGTCTCTGCAGAGGTGAGAAATCAGTGTCATCAGCACAACAAATGTGCAGGATTCTCGGTTCAATTACAAACAGATGATCTTCATCTGTCTCAGCAATGTTCCCCTGCAGTCTGCACTGTGAAATCCCTGAGAATCTGTTTGCACCTCTCTGGCCAGTAATGAGTTACCAGGACAGTTCCCAATGGTCCAATTGAGATTATAAAGGTGGAGGGAACAGTGCCAACTCCTGCGGAATTTTAAGCTTAAGGAGCAGGTTAATTGACTATTTTTGAAGATTTTAGTAAAAAAGAAGCATCATTCTATCTGAAGAAGCATCATCCAATCTGATTGTGTCTTTCTGGGTGAAATGACATGCTACCAACTTGGGCTTAGCTATGCCAAACTGAGCATTAAGCTTTGGAACCTCAGAAGCCATGAAGAGCTGAAAATGCCCTCTCTCAGCCTGGACAGAAGAGTCAGCTCTGGGAACAAGGCCACTTAAGGGTTGACTTAGGAAGGGAAAGTTAAAAATAGTGAGCCGTTTCAAAGATAAAATTTGTTTTGATTGCTTGTTCCTTAGCCTGACTGAAACACCTTTGATAGGTAAGACCTGTAGCTGTCCATTCAAAGCACTGAATTTCACTACTCAATATGTACACAAGGTTTTATTTCATGATGAATCTCCTGACAAAACACTCCTCAGAGCTCTACCATTTATGTGACTGGACCCACTTCCTCATGAAGATAACTCCATCAGCCCAGATTCACCTTGGCCTTTGATTTCTTATTGCTGAAAGATTTCCTAGATATAGGTCATCTCTTTTTTTGTGAAAAAATAGAAAAGTATCTTTCAGCAGTGGTTGCTTGAGAAGAACTAGTCAGTTTAATTTTCAGGAATAGCTTAGCTGTCTGCAATTTTTAAGAGGTTCTGCTCAACTATTTTTCATAACACATGCAGACAAGATGCTGTGAGAAAAATGTGTAAGCATATGAAAGCACAAGCTTGTTTATGCTCTAAAATTCTTTTGTGTTCTTCTGCTTTCTTTCATAGATACTTTAATTGGTAAAGATTTGCAAGTTCTGGTCAACACAGGAGCAGACAGGGGAATTATGGGTGTATGGATAAATCCATAATTGGTGTATGAAAAACCATGAAACCAATGCTTCCTACTGAGCACAGACTCCTTATACAACAAGCGTAACGCTTTTTAAAATGTATTTAGATTTTACAACACAGCAACATATTATATCAAGCATGTAATTAACCTTGTTCCAGATGTCCGAAAATTCAGAGAAGGTCTTCAGAAGAACCAGTGCTTCATGTTTAAGAGACAAAATAATTGTATTTAGTTGGATCACCACTTTGTTTACATCCTTATGTTCAATGATCTGCTTGTCTAAAGGTTTCAGTGCCACCATCCTGGTGAGTTTGTTCTCATCACCTAACTCTAAAGCAACAGCTTGTTCAACCTGGTATAAATTAAACAAGAAAAAAAAAAGGTCCACTAGTTTATTTGGGATTTCATTTTTATTTTTAAATTACAAAATGTGAAATAAGGCTCAGATAATAAGTACTTCTAAGAACAGACAGAAATGTTCACAGGGAGACTCCCTATTCTCAGCTTGGATTTTTACAGAGCTATAGTTCTAGTGTTTAAGCTGATTTTATAAAAAATTGTTATGCAGAGCTCTGTATTAATAATCTCTGAATTACATCAGTTAAATGTGCACCATATACAACTGTGCTTTTTCTCCTGCCTAGCTGCTAAGGTTTTTCTGCCTTCTTTAGTGCAGAATTACAATCTATACCCATTCTTGACTATTCTTGAAAGTCCTGCAGGCAGTGGAGGGTTGTCTGCTTGGAAATAACCTAACATTCAGAGTTCAGTCCACTCTCTCCTAGGTCTCTTTTTTTAATATATATATAAAAATTATCATTTATTTGCAGGACTTGAATGTGGGTTTTTTCACTGAAAAGAGCTGACCTGTTTTTTATGTCATATCAACAAAAGAAAATACTTTTACAAAGACACTTTTCAGCACAGATCTACATACATCTATATTTTGTTCCCAGATTAGACAATGAAGACCACATGATTACCAGTACTGTGCACTCTTGTCCTTCAACAAATTTCAGTTTCTATCTAAACCTCAGACCATCCCAAGGCTTTATTGCTAATTTTGATGCCAGTTAAAATATTTGTAGTGTATTAACTGTAGTATTATAGGGGTCATATGAAGGCTTGCAGTTTAATTTAAGGGTGTTTGCCTGGGAAGAGGGATAATAATTTATATTTGGCTGGTAGTACGTACAGATAATGTTGGTTCTACATGATCATCTTCATACTTGGAACAGTATATTTAGAAGATTTTTTTAAAGCAACTTTTGATTTTAATGTTAGAAACTACCAAATATAAGTTCTATGGACTATTATTGTTATGTTTTATTTCTTGCCATAGAGATTAAAAGCTAGACTTTCACTTAACAGGAAGATCCACCAGGTAACAAGTCAAAGTATTGGTACAAAATACAACCTTAAGAAATGTTAACCAAAATATCATTTTTTCTTAAATAATCAAAATAAAATACTCACCTGCTGCTGTTTATGATGTAAGTAAGCAAATTTCCACAGGGGAATATCTTTGGCTACTGATAGTATGATATTTACTGCTTTGTTTACAGCACTCTGAAAAAAGAGAAATATTCATCTTAAGATCACAGAGATATCATGTGTGGGGGGAATGATCATCCAAACAATACCAAAGATGAAAAATTATACCTCTGTCTTTAAAGGAAATACTCTAAAAAGCATAACATAGGATCACCCCGAAACACATTTTGTAAGGGGAAAGAGTACTTCATAAAATTTTATCACAGTCCTTCCAGGTTTATGGAGTTTTCAAACAAGAACATAAGAGACCTTTATGAATAGTAATCATGAATCACTGGGGATTATAATTTAGAGATAGTACTGTTTCCCTTTAAAGTGTTATAAACATTGTTATGTGTTATTAATAATAGTTTTCATGTTGACACCAGAATGCTTGAATACATTTGTCTGAAATTTTTGATGGTATAGTCTATAATCTATACAGGCAGCTACTGAAATTGTCAGAGGACTTCTTCTACATATAGTATTTTAAAATCACACTTTGTGGCCTGATTTCTTACTGACAACACCATGAAGGCTGCACATGAAACCAGAGAAACAATTCAGCTACTGATTTTGACAGTCGCCACAATAAATGAAAAGTCTAGAAATAATTTCAGACACCATAGGATATTTCATATGTATGTGCAAGAATTTTGCTGAATTAGGTAAGTTTAAAAGAGTATTAATTTTTTTTCACAATTTAGGGCTTCAGGCTGGTAACATTTTTCTTTACATTTCACTACTGCTGAATGCTGGCTTATGACTGACATTTTAAATTGATTTTATATTCTGAAAGAATAAAGAGACTAAAAAGTCAATCAGGCTGTAATTATGGCGTTCATTTTTACTTTTTTCACTCATTTTGAAATGTTTACCTTTAAGCAGACGTTTGTGAATTACTGAGTTACTGAGCTTTGGGAAAAGCAGCTCCTTCTAATAGCCTGTATAACAAACCTGATCCATGGTTTCATGCCCTGAGCACCTAGTGTCATCATGAACTCAAGTGACTTTTTAACTTTTCTTCCTCTTCCTTTTAGTTCTTATACCAGATTAAACTTGCATATATAGCTTTAAAACAATGCACTTATAAATGTTTTATTGTAAATGACTGAGATGTGCAATTATTTTGTTACCTGAATATCTTCAAGACTTGGTTTCAAGACAATATTTGGAATAGCCAGTTGAATTTCAGCTCTGAACAAAGGAACCCTGTGTGCCTCTACAAACTTTGTTGTCTGATACCTGGAGTCAATAACATGCAGTCGATGTCTTAAAGCCTCTAAAGAAATCTTCGTGCCTAAATAAATGTAATATTTAAGTGAGAAATTTTTTTACCACAATAAGCTTGAGGGGGAAAAAAATCTTAAAGTTTTATTTTAAAAATTAAACATATCTGAAAAAAACCAGACTCACATCTGATCAAAGAGTCAGTATTCTTCTGACAAAGCTGTCCCACCAGGTTATAGTAGCTACAGGACAGACATTCTTGGCAACGTGTTTTCTGTTTCGTGTCGAGATGTGCACAAGCAAAGGAATCCTGGACAGTGAAAGGGAAATTCTTGGGTAAATAATCAGATTATCCAGCATATAAATGAAATATCAAGTATCTGACTAAGTTGTAAAATTGTTTTTACATTGTGGAGATCTTACCTCCAGAGTTCTTCCAGCATCTGCTTTCAGACTGTGCTTAAGAACATCTACAAGTTCATACACAGAGCATTCCACTTGTTGGCTCTGCCTACAAAAACAACCTTACAGTCACCCATGGGGAATCAAACATGAGGAATACCCTTTGTTATTTCCCAGGCACACATCCCCTGTCCCTCTGCATTCATGTGCAGGGAAATGCCCTTTCGATGTTTTTCATTTTGTTCGTATTCCTTTGGCATGCAGAGATTTTAAAACATGCTGACTAACAAGAAACCCATTTGTCAGATCCTATTATATCTGATTCAACTAGACTTCATAATAATTTTTTAAATAAGGTTTTTTCCTGCTATAGCTAATAAAACCGGTTTATTGTGATGAGGGAGTAAGAGAATCTGTGAAATCAGAATGAGTAAAATAAAAACAAAAGAAGGATTAAGAAACAAGCAATTAACATGTGGATGAGATTTAAAGTCCTATTCATGTTCATTTTTTCTTGCTACTTATTAGAATGCTATAAGAAAAAAATATAGGAAATGTTAAATAAATGCGAAATGTTAAATAAATGCTAAATGTCAAATGCTATTTCACAACTGCCGCGTTCAAAATTCTTTGGAGTTTCTCCCCTGCATCCTAAGAATGCTCTAGACTAGTACTTTCTTACAATAGCATTTTAAAAGTAAATGCTCTATGCATACAAAAGTAGTAAGTAAATAAACCCTCCCAAAAATGGCCTTCAAGTCTGTGCAATTAAGAAACCTACTGAGACAGTTTGGAAGCAGTAGAGATAGCAAGATTTTCTATTTGTTCCAAGAAAGAAGTCACATCTATAGGTTCATCTTCTGGCAAAACTATCAGAGCAGTGTTTGACATGTCCTTCAGAATTCTTTCAATTCTGCATTCCAGGGTATCAGATGCTGCTTTGACTACATAGTCCAACTCCCTCAGGGTACTGTAAACATTCTGAATAACTAAACAAGGACAACAAAATAAAAACAAATCAATGCAAAACACAGACCTCTTAAGTCTCACCTCCCCTTCCTCCCACCCACCCCTGCCTTCACTCACCTTTTATAATAAAGTGAAGATTTAATGGCAATGAAATATGAAATGAAGGCCTGAAACATGAGGGACTTGCTGTCCATCTTTCAATCTTTAGATTGAACCATTTCATAATAAATAGAACAATATTCTTCAAAATATATCTTCTTTTTGGTAATAACATTGTAATGCAAATGATTGACAAAATAGAACAGAAAACAGAAAGGATACACATGCCCAAAAATTTTTTTGGTCCTCCTACATACATACACAGCAAAATGCAGTGCTTTACTATTGTAATTAACTTATAAATTAAATGGCTAAAATCTCCCCAGCCAAGACTACAGACTTGTTCAACCATTAGATTTCTTCTTTCATATGTATGACCTAATTTACTTTGGAAACAGATAAACATTGCTTTAACAAATATGTTTATTAAACTAAAGGTAAAATTGACTGTTTCTGCTGTTTCTGATTAGACTGGAAAAATTCCTCCCCTTGCATACTTCCATTGAAAAATAAAAAGAGATACAGCACCTCATGTCCTTTGTCACTATTATTACCACAAAGTTTTATATATCTAAATATATATTTATACATATTGAAATATGTATACTTCTGCTGTATGTAGAAAGAAATCACTTTGATATCTAATGCACAGCAGTGTGACAGGGTCATCCAAGTGCTCATGTTTTACATGGGAAATGTCTTTTATTGCTAATAGAAAGTTAATGATGGAACTTGTCTTTTTTATTATCTAAAACAGAAAAGCACTCCAACAAATTCCTTACACTTATCTTTTTTTAACATTCAGTAGCCCTAAATCTATTTTTCTGTTGTGTCTCCTGAGTTTTAGTATAGAAGGCAACTATGGACCCCCATATTTCCAGATGGAGTTCCTCTAGATGGAAAAAAGACACATAAGACATTAGGCTTGAGTTTAGCACATTGCTGGCAGGTAAGAGCTGTTTTGTGCACACCAAACTTGAGTCTAATTTGTAGGTGTTCAACAAACATTCTGAGTATGTCAGACATGGCTCATCTTCAAAAAGACGTGGTGCCCACACTCAAGAAAATAATTCCCTTCTAGGTGTAACTGCATTTGAGCTTCAGCAGCAGGAAACAGCCCAGATACCTCATTACATCTAAGTTGTTGAAAATGGGCAATTTCCACCAGAACCAATGGTGATACAAAGGACCATAACCACCTGAATTATACCTATTCAGATACTAAACACAGTGCAGAGACTACCTATATGAATACATAAAAACTATTGTAAAGACCTTCCTTATCATGTGTTACTAAAAATGCAAATTAAACACAAAAATTCATTTTAGAGCTATAAAACAAATATAAAAAAACAACTGCCATTTGGTTGTGCTCTGGTCAGGCAAAGGTCAAGTAAAGCTGAAAGGTGACCAGCCCTGCCTTAAGCACTGCTCAGAGCCCTGTGCACCAGTGCCACATGTCAGGGTCATAAATAAACAGCTGCATGAACCTATGCCACATTTCACTTTCAGATTTAGACTGTAACTGTTCCTGCTTATATTGTTGCTTCTCCTTTTGAAGAAGAAAAGGGAAAGCCTATTATCAACCAACCTCAACCGAAAAACTAATTTACAAGCATGAGCTATTGTTTTCTCACAAAACTGCAACATGAAAGTCTTGGTGATGGCTTTATATATGCCCATTTCAATGACATTTTACAACAGTTAATCAATTTTATGCTGTATTTGATAGGGTTAAGGTTGTGTCTAACTGGTTGTGTAGAAAAACTCAATGCCTAATGAAAACCATTTTCTTGGAAAACAATTAGGATTTGGGCAGAAATCTCCAACCTTGATTTCAGACATGTCACTTTTAGGATGTTCAGAAAAAGTTATGATTTTTTTTAATAGAAAATTATTAATAAAACTCCCATAGCTGTTCTCTTGTCACACATTCTTGTAGCAGTTGGCCTAAAATTACGCACCTAAAGTGAAGAGGTCAAGCCACAAACACATTTTTCTCAGAGAAGCAAAAATAAGTGCAGGTACCTAACAGTATGAACTGCTCACCACTTCTTCTCCTATTACCTACATTTATTGATGTTCAAAGAAGTCCACGACAGCTGCATCAGGCCTGGGGTAAGGGCATCCTCAATTTGTCCTATCAGTGGCTTCATCAGAGGTTTCAGCACAACAGGGATCCTATTCAGATGTTCCCTGTAACTGATCAACAAGTTCTGGAGTCTGAAAGACATGAACATGCTTATAATGTGCTTAATTCAATATTTGAAACACACAGAATTTTAGACACATTTTCAGTTAATAAGGTTTGTAAGTTCTGATCCCGTCTTAAAAGTAAGAACCCTTCCCAGCTCTCCCTAACTCCAGCCAGGTCTCTGTCCTTACCAACAGAACCAGACCAAAGAAATAAGTACCTCCAGCAAAGTGACTGGGATCAATTGACAGAATTCTTCTCCCAAGAAAAATTATTTACAATTAAAAAAAAAATAAAAATAAAACCAGGAAATTGAAAACATGGCATTTTTGTTTCCATCTTCCCATCTTCCCACAAGACATGGCATGAAATTACACTGTTTATAAGAAATGCTACATCCAAACCACTGAGAACCCTGCATCCCAAAGAAAGAGTCCAAATTCTGAAATACAGCTTACCAGTATAATTCCATAAAAATGGAACTGCACAAAGAAACTGCACAAACAAGAATTAGAAGCAAATATAATTCAAACGTCAGATACATAATGGATTCTTTACAAGAACTACTGCAAAAACTGCTGCTACAAGAATAGCTGCATTCTGCACCAGATTAAAATTACTTTAGACATCATTGTTACAAACCATTTGCTGAGATTATCCATTCACAATATACCCAGAACTGTTTTTTAAATGTTGTTAATCAAAAATCTATACCACCTTAATATTTCTTCTTTGCTTGGGGAGTCAGCAGGAAGGTTTTGCTAGACTAGAAGGTAAGTTTGGCTTTCTTTTTTAAAATTTCTGTACTTTTTTTCCTGTTGGATGGCAAAATTTGGGGCTGTGGATTTTAGGAGGTTTGTAGCACCTCCTAAAAGGTGTTTTACCCCAAGAGGGTTTGCCTTGCCCATTAAAAATTAATGGTGCGTTGTCCTTAAACACTCCACAGAAAATCAATAGAAAATGTTGCATTGTCAGACTGAAATGCTGAAAATTTCAGCAACAGAAAAAGCCCAAAGGGGTTGAGCTATTTCTGAAACTCTTTAAATTTGATTCTTTTTTGTCCAATTCTGATTAAGAAAGAAGAAAATTCCTCACAAAACACTGCTGTTTTAAGACTGAACATCCCTGTTTCGAGAGCTCTGGAATTAACAACCAAGCATCCCTGAGAATGGAAGAACTCTTGCAGCGGAGATTTGGACTGTTACAAGAAATAGAAAGAAATTATTTAAAATCAACAGAAGTGAATTTAGATATTCATCATGAGAGACCAAGTTATAACTTAGGCTATGTATTCCCTTCACAGATTTTTGCAGTAATCAAGTGGTAAATTCCAGCTTACTTTTCTAACAGGAAAAAACAAAATCTCGTGATGCTAAGTGTAATGCATTGCGGTGTAATTGCTAATTAGAGTGCACAGATGCACTCGAACAATAACAATAGCAGTACCTTAGGAGCTCCACTTGGAGAGCAGCTGTTGAAGTAACAAAACAAAAACATGTACACATTTCCAAGCAATGAGATATGTGTAAAAGTAGGAACAACTGCATGTTAATATGTAAACACAGGGGAAAGCAATTAAAATTCAATTAAACTCCATCAAAGAGAAAAATTAAAATAAATCAAAAGCAATATATGCAACAAACTCAAAGGTAGGGATTCCCATTTGCAGATGAGAAACAAATACAAAAAGTGTTCACTCACTCCCTTTGATGTCTTTTAATCTGTTCTTCAACTGCACACAAGCCAAGGACAACATCTGGAACTTCAAAATGCATTTTTCTCAGGTATTTTGCCTCATAAAGCACTTCCAGGACCATTGGATCTAAGTTTACAAATAATTCCTGCAGTGAAAAAAGAAATAGAAAACAACACTAGTTTGGTATTTACATATAGTGTGATATAACTGGATCATATACAGAGATATAGATGACTGGAGAGGATTTTTAAAATATTTACCCATGTTTCTTCTTCAACCTCCTCTAGAAATACATGGCTTTCCCAAAGTATTAATCAACCAATATCTTACACTGATTTCAATTTCTTGTGACTCCTTCACTGTACCCTAACCACTTGGCACCCATGACTTCCCAAGTTTAATTCTAGTTCTGCAGCTATGTTCTCTGGAAGTTAATTTGCCTTTTTATCTCAGGTTCTCCATCAGTAACTAGGGAAAAATATTGTTCAGGGTAATAGCTGCAACTTTAGGGGCACTAAATGTTTTTAAGATGCTATATAAATTTGAAAACTATGTTCTAGCTGTCCATTATGGAATCATTAGTACAAAAAATGCCACATTTTAACCATAATTTCTCTGCACTACAGCAGAAAAAAAATCTGTGAAGTAAGAATGGTAACATTTTCTGCCTCAGCAATTTTGAAAGCAAGTTAGTGAATTATTGCAATATATTCAACACAGTGATATTGATTGCAGAAAAGACCATGACACAACAAAAAACTCCTTCCTTCACTAAAATTTTGATTAACATAGAAAATAATCAAGGAAACAATATCTAAAGAATGTGGATAACTCAGTCATACAGATGTATTTGCTGGATACTGCCTCTTTTATACCCTGAATAAGTCAGAAGGTTATGAAGAAGAAGCATTATGAGATGTATCATAAATATACACAAAAAGGAAAAAATATTTCAACTCAAGTAGCTCATTTTTAACCCTATTTAAGTTAAGGTTACTTCAATGCTTTCTTGTCTGTCATGATATAATTAAAGTAGCATGTATAATACTAAATCATGTAACAGTAATACACAGAATAAATCATATTTACCTTGGTTTCTGGGTGCCTGACAAATAAGGAAGCACACAGAGCATTCCTAGCCTGGTCAGCAAACCTGCACCAGGCCCTATAATAAATAAGCTCAAATTCCACAAGAACTGCAGCCATTTTATTGTAGTTCTTGACAACTTTTTTCATTTCCATTGTCTGCAATTTAGGGGGAAAAAATAGAAAAAGAACCACTTAAACAATTCAATGAGTCTAACACAGTAGAAAGGTCCTCCACTAGGCTTTCCTCTCCACCACAGGAAAAGAGAAGAAACAGACATTTCTAAATTATGCTTTTTTAGAGACAAGATAAGACTCAGAAACATAGCAATATATTTAGGAATTCAATTATTAAGTAGTATTCAATTGCTCTAAGCAACATAAATCTTTTCCTGATTTTTTCCTCCCAGTCTTGTTCGTAGAACAAAGTCTATATTATGACATATACAAGGCACTATTGGCTCACTGAGAAAGGTACACAAATGATCCCAATGTTGGATGAGCTTGGATACAAGCTGCTAGTGTAGAAGTATACAAATAAATTGTCTGTCTGTTAATAGCATCCTTGACAGCTTAGGATAAATCCTGCTCTTCTAATTTCTAACCTTCAAAAGTATGGTTTTCTTTTTAAGGAATGTCATTGGATGGTCGATTTTTCTGAATAACTGCTGAGCCCACATAATCTTCCCTGTTACCTAAAACACAGAAGACATGAGGTTATCTTTTCATTAACTTAAAAACAGTCAAGAAATATAGTAACTTTTCTCTGTTATTTACTTCATTCTTACTGGTGGTATATTACGTGGTATAGGTGGATTTTCTTTTTCCTTCTGATAGAGTTTTTGAATAAACTCTAAGTCTTGGCTGTACTGTTGAAGAACAATGGTATATTTCTCATTTAGATCAATATAATTTTCTCCTATTTGCTCAAGCTTCATCAGAAAACCCAGCATCTGTTCAGTCTAAAAAGGAAATGGAGCATTTACTTCAGAAGATAACAGTTCAGAAAGTTATTGTCCATAAACTATTTTATTAATTTAGAATATGCTATGTAAATTTGTAAGTAGATTTCTAAGGAATGCAGAAAGATCCATCCAGGCAATTTTGTGAATTTTATTTCTATATTTTGTCCCACACAGGACATACTTACCACTGCATAAACCAAGAAACTGTTATCACTACAGTTTGGGGTTTTTCTCACTCTCAAATCCTCACTCCTTTTTTTCAGCAAACAGTTATGGTAGAACAACTACACCTTTACTCACACTTCAATAACATCTCGTATCTGATCAGGGCCTGGGCCAATGAACAATACTGACATTAAGGAAACAGATGGCAGACATTATTTCATTACTCCTGCCAGTGAAACAGGAATGATTTAGACATGCAGCAGGAAACACCAGCTTAAAGAAAGAAAATTAACTTCAAAATACAGAGCTATAAAATTGGTACAGAAAGATGGAACACAGACTTGGCACCAAGTAAGAATGAACATTTTGTTACAGCACTTCTGCAAGCACCTTTTAGAATATTTGTTATTACAAATTGTTTGATGTCCTCCAACATCATCTCAGGCAGCCACCAGCACAGTACAGAACACTGGCAGTAATGAAGGAGTTTATTTAGTAGGAGCTATGGGTACTCTGCCCTTCTGAGCACCAGAAGCAGGGGTTTGCATTTGTAACCTTACTTACAGTTACAGTCTTCTCAAACCAGGAATCCACAAATTCCTGTATAGAGTCATACAATGCTGCAATTTGGTTCTTAAACTCAAGGTAATCTTTTTCAAACTAGAATAAAAGCAATAGAAAAAAAATCATCTATAATGCTGCTTTCATTTTATTTAAAAAATCCTTTCTATGAAGCTTTTTGGGAATTTGTTTTATCTACCCAGTGTATGGTCAGCACTGCACTAAAAAGAACAGGAACAACACCAGCAGCAAAGGCATTTACACTCTAAGCAAAGCAAACAAAATGTAAGCAGTGCTAGGTTAAATGGTTAAAGCCTCATCTTCATGAACACAAAGGAGCACAGAGGAACATAGACAGGCTGAGGAAAACTCATAACCTCGTCAGAGAGAACAAAGAACAATCACCATCTACTCACAGCCCTGCCACAGGAGAGTGCTCAGCTCACTGTCCAGGTATGAAACCCACCAAAGGCAAGCAAACTGACAGGCTCTCTAGAGCACCTTGCAGACTAATGAAGGTTGTTAACAAATTTGGCAGCCCCTACAAGAAATTTGGGTCTTTATCTCTAACAATTTTTTCTTAAGAGTCCAAAATACTGAGTGCCTAACCAAAGGAGTTCAATATAAACTTCTCTCAAAGAGTGCACTCACAAGCTTGGGAAGACATACATAAGATATGTCTCCAAACACTTAGGTATAGAGAAGTCACGCCAGTTTTTAACCCCAACAAATTCCAGTGAATAGTAAATGCCCTCTTTCAGAAAGGAGCCAAGCAGCAAGTATTAGAGAAACATGCTGGAAGTATTACAGAAACACAAGCCATCAAAGTCAGAAGAAAACCAAAATACTCCCCAGTTAAATGTTTAAAGGAAAGTTAATGACAGTGGCAAGCCTTAGTTCAGAAAGGCAGGAGAGCAAGTCAACACTTCTAGAACATCTATTGTAGGCCACCAACTCTGCAGAACAAGCAGGCTATAGCTCAAGAAAGACAGCTCATTTTCAGCATGTACAAGATTAAAACATGAGACTGGGGCATTTGAAAAGCCACTTTAGTTTTTTATCATTCTATTCAGAACTGGGAGTGATATCATTCCCTTCTCCCTCTAAAATGTGCCTTTACTAACTTTGCTATAATACTGCCATTACTATTATTTTTAATAATACTGAGTAACACTTATAATAAGACAAACTGTATTTGGTGTGTTAACAAACCTAGACTAGTTTACACTCTGCAATTCAAAATACATGCATCTCCAAACAATCAGGCTTAGGAAAATTAGTTTGAGGAAACTAAGATTAGTTTGTAGCATTACCTAGCACAACAAAGCTAGTTTACAAAAAGTTAACAAAAACATTTGAAGTAAAAGAGAAAATTACCCTAACACTTTCAAACCGTACTAAGAGATATGAGAGTATTGGTATCATTGTTACTGCAAAATAATATATGCATTTTTATAGTATTCAACATTCTTTGCATAACTCCAGTGAAAAGCATGGAATTAACAGATTGTCACACAAGTGCTGAATGTAAGTACCTCTTTTTTCCTGTGGTCCAGAACATCATATTGTTTGGATTTTGTATTTGTAGCAATGCTCTGGTATTGAGTAGTGATCTCATCAATGCCTTCTATTTTTATATGCTGGAGCTCTAAAAGGCTTTCCATAGTATTGCTCATATCTGAAATTTTCTCCAAACGTTTACAGAAGGTCTCAAATTTTCCAAATATGTAGTTTTCACTAACAATATAAAAAGCAAGAGGGATTTCTATTAAAATCTCTTTGCAACAGATTTTTATTTAACCCAAATATATTCTACCAGAGCTGCTATTAAGTTTCACACCAAAAAAAATCATACTGTAATGATTACATATCAACAACAACAAAAAAATTAAACTCACTTATATAAACCAGGAAAAAATGCTTAATCCTTACATATGTCAAGTAAAAGCCTTTGCCACAAGCCATTTCACTCTTTCAAATAAGATATTTGCAGGAGAAGAAAATGTCAGTGCACAATACCAAGAAATGCCCCATGATTTAAATGCCAATACAGGTAAAACAATACTTGGCATTGTGATAGAGAACCCATCTCAAGGGTGACTGAATTCCCTGAAAGTGTTTTCACTTATATTCATGATTCATATTTTTTAGATTTCATACCATACACATACATTTGTATTCAATTAATAAATGCATAAATTCCCCTGAAGTCCCATTGGACATGTGCCAAATCAATAAGTGACTGGCAAAAACCTGGTTTATTCCTGAAGAAAAATAAAAACCTACTCGCAAGATCATCTTCTGATTATAAAAAGTACTTCATTTTAATTGCATATTTAGCTTTTCTGTTAGCCAGCAGATATAATTACATCTCATTTATAAATTGTACTCATCAATATGCATCAATATTGGAGTGAATTATTTACCTGATATCAACCTGCCTGTTACTTGGATTTTCCTTTAGCTCCTCCCTAATTTTCTGAAAGGATGCTTTGTACTTTTCTTTGAGGAAAATGCATTGTTGTATCCTCTTTAGCAATTCTTGCCTGAGGAGGAAAATACAGAATACAGAGAATCATCTTAAGGTCTTCAATAGAGTAGAAATAAAAATAAAATATTTTAGTCAGATGTGAACTTTGCAAAATAAGAACACAAAATTATACATCACACTCAAAAACTCTCAAAAAAATGATGGTTTTGAGTCTAAAGTGTTTCACATGAACCTGTTATTTAGACTGGATATTTTTATCTTAGGGTTTGTTGTCATCAATCCAAAACTTGCATGGCATATCCACAAAGGATATATAACAAGCTAATGCAATTGAATGCTTGCAGTTTGGACATTTCTCATCTTCTGTACTGAGTATTGCTGATAGGTTTTCCTTTGTTTGTTTCTTTGGTTTTTGTTTTTTGGTTGTTTTTTTTCCTAAGCAGACAAGACTGGAAGAGTATTTTTCCACACTAAAATAAGGATGAGTCTTGTTTCTTTAAGAAGATACACTGGGAAGAACTCAGTTCCTAAGGTGATAGTTACATCTTACACACAGCTGTTCAGTGACTCTGAGGTACCACATGAGATACATAGATGAGGCATGGAAATGAGCCATAAGCCTTTTGCCCAGAGCCGTCCCTCCACTTTGGCTTCATCTCTCATCTTCCAAAAGATTACTGGGAATTAAAATGATAATCAAATCTATAGGCTGAAACCATTAACTGGACAAACTTTTGCACAGATAGCAGATTAAGTAAATGAGAAGGATGTCTGAGAAATAAATTCAGCTAGAATAAACAAACAAAAAAAGTAGAAACTTTTATTTACATTAATTCTTTAGAATAAACATAACCAGTACTTAATTGACTACAGGTAATTTCTAAAAAATCCCTTTATCTACACCAAAACACAGGAAGAATCAAAAATGTTAGATTTACTCTTATGTCTCCTAGCCTGATACCCTACCTCAGTGTCACTTTGCATTGGCTGGAATTTAAGCAGAGACATCTTGACTGTCTACTTTGATGAAGCCTGTAATACCTTTTCCTTGTCAATACCCTTAATCTTACTCCAGTTAGACTACTCCAAGGGACTATTCCAATTATTAATTTCTAGTTGACAACTTCAGATGTCATGTTCATCTTAAACTTCTCTGTCATTTCCCCCTTCCTTTTTTGCATGAAAATAATTGACCTGCTCTTATAGCACATGTTCCTCCTGTTACCTTCACTTGTCATCCTTCAGATACACTTGCTCTGCCAGTGACACCAGCATTCACCACTCAGTTAATAACTTTCATACAAACACTTCTGTGCTTCCAGTAATTCTGAGTGTAGCACTTGGACAAGTAGCTGTAGAGCAGCTAACTCATCCCTTCCCTGAAATGCCCCACAATACAACTGAGTTGTGATTTTGGTCCTGCTATATATTGTTCCCTTCCTCAAACTGACTTCCATGTCCAGTAACAGCAAAATATAAATCTTGGATGGAACTTTGCCAGTCTGTCCTTGGACCTTTTTTATTAAGTATTTCAGTTCCCAGTTCCAATTTCTTAAGTGTGTTTTGGTCTAAAAAAATCCATGTGGACAATATATTGAGGGTTGTATACTAGTATATATTACACAGTTTCCAATAACAGGTTTTTTCAAAACACATAGTAAATCCATTTTTTCAGAGCACCCAATTCTACACCGAATTTGTAGCTACCATCTTAAAATTAACATAGGAATCAGCGACTAGTAGGTTGACAAAGAGCTACTTAAATTTACTATTAATTATCTTGATGATTAATCTGTAATTTCACTTCTAATGTCAACAATAGAAGATGAAATTATTAAAATTCTATCACCTGTCTAGGTCCCAGATTTTTGAAACACCTTCACATAGATAGGTCTTGCATGTGTTAACCATTTGATTGGTGATTTTGAGAAACAGGGATGTCATGTGCTCTGATGTGTTGTAATATGGTGATGTACAGTAGATCATACAGACTAGGTTCATTAAAGTGGGAATGTGTTCCATCACTGTTTCCTGTAACAGCAAAAAAAAAGGGGAAAGACAGAAATCTAAATTTCCTGAAATTTAACACAATGAAAACTGTGGCAGCTCTGGGAATATGTTTATCAGTGGACAAACATCTCTTTGTGGTTTTGTCATTACGAAATGGACCACCCAATTCACTTGCAGGGACCTATCACACCTTGACCAAGACAAAAGGCATGGGAAAAGGGCAATAAATAAATGAATAGGTCTTTCACAGATTGAGATTTTCCACAGGAGAATCAGATGCTCTACTCTGCATGGCCATGGCCTCCAGCATAAGAAGGTGCTGTAATTAGTGTAAGGTGCTCTGCTTTGCAGAGGAACATACTGCCAGAGAAAAAGAGGTCCTACACTGCTGGAAAAGAGTTGGATTTCTGTAGGAAGGACAACAATGAAGTTGGCCTTTGCTCCTTTTGCCTAGATCTGTACAGAAGAGAAATCCAGAAGGGGCAAGGCAACAATAACCTCACTTTTACTGGACACTGAACTATGGAGTTTTCTGTCCCACAGAAACATTTCAGAGAAATGCATGCAAGCCAGATACACTGAGAACCCAGAACAAGAGATTGGTCCAGAAAAGAAAATAAAAGTATTGTATCTAAAAGTCAAGTCCAGTATGGCAGAACAGAGAGTATTTGCAAGAGAAGTGCAGTGTAAAATAGCAGAACGGATTTAAAAGAGATCAAGCTTTGAAAATATTATTCAGAAAAATTGTTACCAGCTGGATTATAGGTAAATGTTCTGAACTATGCAAGCTTAGATAATTTTGTCCAGTGTCTGTATAGTTAAAATGTATCTCCTCACTTTATAAAATGGACTCTGAGACCCACAGAGTTATGAAAATAAGTTTTATCAACCAGGATGACAGTGCTACCAACAAAAGAAACACCTGTAACCTCTAAAATAAGTGGAAGCTGACCAATTTCAGCTTGATCCAAGATTTAAGATAATTTTATGACTTTTGCATTAAAGCAATCACAAGTAATTCCTAACTAAAGCATGCAGACAGAAAAGCTGCCATATGTGAGACCCAAGCTCACAAAGGCAATTCAGCTCATTATTGGGTTAAGAAAAACACAATCTGATGCTTAGTTTTTTCATACTCTTAAATTATCTTCTGGAATAATAACTACTTGAAAAAAAGAAAGAAAAGAAAAAATAGGTTTTTTACAAGAACAAATGCCCTTCCTTTCTTTTCTGAATTTCACATTAAGTGCCTTTACAGTACTTACAGGTGAAACATTGGCAAGCGGACCAAAAAATTTATCCAACGTATATAAATATCTCACATTGTCCTTAGCTTCATTTGCAGCAATTGTGATACTACCATCCTAAAGGGATGAGGAAAAAAAAGGAATAAAATTATTACTGTGAGAAATTTCTGAACAGGTTCTTTCTCTTTTACAGCACACAAGGCTATGATTAAATCTTGTGAACACTTTCCACAAAAGTGCTTTCAAATATGCTCTTTATTTTTCACATAAGAAATAACTGGTTTTACATGCAAAAATTGGTAAGATCTTCCAAGATCAGCAACATTTTGGATGTCGTTTAAAGAAACTTCTTACTTAGACCTCCAAAGCTTTTTCCTCCTCATGGATTCAGCTTAGATTTTAGAATGGTTTCAGCACAGGACCCATTCTACAGAACTTAGACAAGATCCCTGAAATGTTACCAGGGTGCTTCCAAACATTGTTTAATAAACACTTGTTAGGGACAATGAGTTCACAACTAATGCCTGTATATCTTTATATTGATGTCAGGTGGAACTATCCACTACTTAAGGAGTTAGTTCATAGGAAGAAAGAAATCTAGTTCATCATCCTTGGCTTGCATTGTCTCTGTACACTTTTATACAAATTTAATTTATCATAAAAGTCTACAAATATGGTAATCACAAAATGAAAAACTTTTCCTGGTCTATTCTTAAAACAGTAGAATACTTTCTTAAGCAATAGAAGACCTACTTTCTGAGAAGGGTGGGGGTCTCATTGACTGTATATGATCTACAGTTTATTTTCTAATAAAAATAAAAAATCTTGCCCACAATTCTGCCTGATGAGTCTACATTACAGATATCCCTTTAGATGAAGTAGCAGTTATGCCACTAGAAGTCCACTCTCAATAATTCTAAAAGCATTATGATGGACTTTCAGACTTCTACAGTTGGCCTGCACAGGATTCAGCTTGTTAGAGACAGAAAAATGTTGTATTGCTGCATTTCTTTACTTTCACACAACCTTTCCACCTATACTGTTAATAAAAGACATATTAGCAAAACACTGACTTATTTTCAAGTTATCTATCTGATTTCAGAATCATCGATGTTATGTGTTCCAACAAATGGATAATAAACCACAGTGTAAAACCAGCATAAACAAAGTTATTTTTATTTTTAGCATTGTGTTCAGTTTTATCTATACTACAAATACAGTACTGTAATAATATAAAATTCCAATTAGAAAGTATTAATTACCAGTTCCTTCCACTGTTTTAATGTCTTTGATCTTGCTGCCTGAAGTATGCTTATAATTTTCTTTACTCTTGAACTCTTGATCTCATCTAAAAGGCTTTGAAGAAGGAAACATATTTAATATCTCTCTCTAGAATAAAAGTTTACACTTATTTTTAAAAAATCCTTTTTTTAAAGACTCGGTGAGAAATAATGCAGGGATTTCACCTGTTAAATGATGACATTCTTGATTTCCAGTGTTCCAGTTCTGCAGATGGACCAACGTCATCAGCTTCTCTTCTGATTTGTTCACTCTCCACTAAAACTTGTCTAATCTGTTTGGTCCAAATCATGACCACTTCTTCCAGTTTCTCAGTGAGCTCTGTGTTAGTGCCTTCAAAACCATAGAATTTTATGGACAGTTTTATAAGCACCAAGAAATAAATACAGAAATTTAAACTACAGAAGGGAAGTGTTCTTGAGACTACAGAAACTCTGTATATTTGAATCACCGAACAGCAGGAAAAGATCAAGACTGTAACAACAAGATGCACACATACAATACTTGTGTCTACCTACTTTGTTACTACTGTGTATCCTTTACAATGGAAACAGAAATACAGTGAATCAATAAGAAATGGTAGAAAGCTATTGTTGAAAGAGACATAGCTACTCTTTTTCTTACAAAAACATATATGTAAATAAATATTTTTTTAGAAATATAGGTGGTTTTATTCACAGAGTGAGACAACATTGGATAGGATTTTCCCAGTATCAAAGAAAGTGAATAGTACACACACTTGTTTATGGATCTACCCAGCAACTACTTGGCCAGTAAACTAGGAAGGATTCAGACAACAGCTTGCATAATATATCAAGCAACCACCTAATTCTTTAAGATCTATGAACTGAAGTATGGGCAAATGATTGATGGTCTTAAAATTAAACAATCACAAACCTGGCAAGAGTTAGTAGAAAAATGTATACAGCTCAGGGAAGATGAATTAATTCTTCAAAGTAATTTTTTACCAATGACATAACATTTACTTTATAAACAGCATCATTGTGTTTGGTTTGGTGTAGGAATTACTCACCTGCATTTATGTAGTCAGATGGGTTCTGTAAGTTTCTGACATAAATATCAATATCCACTTTTGTGAGCTGAATTTTATCTTCTATATTCTGTCTAGATGATGACAAAGTACTCACAAATTTATCCACTTCATATAGAAACTCTTGTATCTGGCTATTCTTCAAGCCTTCTTTCACAGCTCCCCAGTTCTGATTATTTTATGATTTATGCAAAAACCAAAAAAGTGAAGGTTATGCTTCCTTTTGGTTTTTGACCACAAAAGGTATTTTTCATTAGAAAAGTATTTCTTATTCATGGCAGTATATGAAGATTTATCAACATGCCCTTTAAAATAGATTCATCTATACTTTAAAGTGTGCATTGATTGAACTATTCTGTTAGATGAGAAGAGACAAACAAGCAAGAAGCTCTAAGAAATAAGAGTCTCTGACTTCAATCTGACTTGACTCTTAAGTCAGCTGTCACTGATTTCACACTGGACTGTATTTTGTTTAGTTTTATTCTTCTCCTTCTGAACAAATAAGACAGACTAATCTCTCTTTCTGCTCCTGGGGAGAGAAAAATGGCAGTGTATGCTAACAGCCCACAACACCATCATTCTCAGCAGACATTGAGCTTCTTTGTATTTGCCACCTCAGAACGTGTGCTTCCAGAGGCAACTGAACAAACTGTGAAGCTTTACAAGTGCCACAGAATAAGGACAACTCAAAGAAGCTGGATATTCTGGATATAACACTGTTCTTGCTGTCCATGCTCCAGAAAAAAGTCATGGACTGATCCCTTGTGTTGCCAAAAGATACTTCTTTCAATCCAGGTTTATTCCAGTTTTCATAAAGTCATCAGAGCTTTACCTTGGTACAGTTGCTGCGTTATATTCTCCTTTGTCATAACAATTAAAGCTGGCATTATTGCTTGAAAATAAACAGTAGCTACATGAATTTCAAAGATTTGTATGCATACAAATTGCATGACTCTTATAAAGGCCTACACTAGACTTTTCCCTTCTTACATCTTCTGTTCTAGGTCCAACACATGCACAAACAGAACTGCAGCAGCAACATGTACTTCCACATGTTCTTGAAAAAAAAAGATGGATTGTTTGATTACCTGTTGGGATTTAAGTGCTGGTATCATGATCTGAGACAAGAAGAATTCCAGGCCCTGAAGGATATTTCCATTAGTACAATCAAACATGCCAAAATTCGCCTCCTTTGGGAAGAAACAAAAATTAGCACAATGCATGTTGACTTCTGCAGCATTACACTATTTCAGTGAAATTTAGATACATGGCAGACACATTTACAGTTCTTAACTCTGTAATATGAGTATCTCTGAAAGTCAGAAAAGGCTGTTACAGTACCTTTTTTAAGCACAACTAGGAGAGGCTGGAAAACCTTATGTTAATTTCAAGAATTATCTTTATTTTAAAAGCCTAAAAGATACAGTTTAAGTACAGCGTTTCAAGAATTCAGGCTCATTGCTTAAAATAAAATCTTCTGGTTTAGGTCTTTATTCCCTATTGTCATTAAACTGTATACTTTAACTAATAATTATTAATGATCTTTATTAATTAAAATTTTGGTGTTTAATAATACTGCAGTAGCTAATTTATAAATCATTAAAATTTTACTTTATCACAAATACTTACTCTTATGAAAAAGAACTTCTCTTAATTATACAACTAGACATTTTCATTACAGCATTCCCATTTTTTTTTACTCTAGTGGCATGAATAAAGATCTGAGAAAATATACTTGTGAACACTGCATGATTTTGCTCTGACCTGAGAGACATTTGATGCAGTTATAACTTCATCTGATGTTCTTAGGAAAAATGCACAAGTTCCTGTAAAGTCCTGAAAATAGGACCAAATACATACAGTTAAAAAGAATACGTGTCTACAGTAAAAGTTATTTACTTAAAAATTTACCTACCCTTAAAATGCGCTGAAAACAAAACTGTAGAAATCAATTACTCAAAAAGATAGTGAAAGTGTTTGCATGATTTTTGAAAATCTGTCCTTCTCAAATCAAATACTGTTTTTTCTCAGTCTGATACAAGAAAGTTAAAAATGCCCTTTTGGACAGAGTGGTCCAGTGTTGCACCTCTACTAAGAAAATGCACTTCAGGGAGAACTTGTGAGCTAAGCTATTTCCTGTTATTGTACTTGAATGATGCTTATTTTATCTATTTATCCATTAAACCTAATAACAAACCTAATAATGATTCAACTGCAACAAATTTGAAAGGCCATTCCAGTTGGCCTAATTGGCAGAGGAATGAACGTCACTTTTCCCCTGACAACAATGAAGAATTCTTCTGCAACATCCTTTCGAGCATTACAGTGTTAACATAAACTCTTTGGGGCTGACAAGTAACAATAACAATAACAACAAAAATGAAAACCAAAGCATCACCAGGCCTTATCCAAAGACCATTGTATATGAAGAGCCAATTTCCCCCAAAATTAATCAAAAATCTTAATGACAACTCTGAATATGCTGTTGACTAATGCTTTATTTATTACAGGGAAGAGTTTATTATAAGAATTTTAATGGAAGAAAGGATTTATTAAAGGTATTTCATGAGTAATATGCAGTATTATTATATGAAAGAGCATAGAAAACCACTGAAGAACTGCACTTTTAAGCTAGAAGTGCACAAGCCCTGGAAAATACTTAACATGCAGTCATTAAAAAAATGTTAGGATCTGCAATTTTTTAACAAGGATGTATTTGCCCTGAAATCAGTACTTCTTACTGACGAAGGCCAACGTCAGATCAAGAAATGGGAGACACGGCATTATGAGAACAGAGACTAACTACTTAAATATCTGTTGATATTTGTTGATATAAAAAAAATGTATAACACTGCAGAACTGTTATGCCTTTTCAATATTTTACTTTTTAAATGTCATCTAATGAATTTTTTCAACCATACCTCAGTGGAACCTGTGGTAATAAATAACTTCTTCTGAGGCAAATTGTTTGTTGACCCATCTGGCCTCAATGATGCATTCGACTTTTGCTAGCAATTAAATTACAAATAAGAGGTTAATAAAATAAAAACTATATAATACAAACACTTCATCTATTTGAATATGTGAATTATAATGAAGTCCATTCTGATTCAGTTTCTAATTTCCAGATAGAAATTATGAGGTTTGCATTCTCTGTAGAATAAGCTTTTCCTGAATCCCAGTTTCACATCCCTGTTCTCACTGGGAAACAAAACAAAACAAAACAAACCCACACCAAACAAACCAATAAAGAAAAAAAAACCCCACATATACAAAAAATAAACAAACAAGAAGGGGGAAAAGTCTCAGAAAAGATAACGAAATTAAGTCTGAAGTGATTCCTAGTGAAACCTCCTCTATGAAAACAAATCGAACATCTCCCAGAAAGAATCTTGGTCTGCAAAGTCATAATGTAACTGTGACTGGGACTCACAAGCAATGCCATCAGCTAGATCCTGCCAACAATGCAAAGAAGTTTAGCTTTCTGTCCATTTCTTTAACCAGACATCACAGAAAAACTTTCTCTCTGGGAAGCCTTTCTGCCACTGGTCCCTCTCCACTAAGATGTATCTTTAACCTCTTCTCTTTAAAGCAACAAAAAAAGCTTAAATCTAATAAAGACCTGCTTCCCCCTCATTATGGGTCATATATTTTGGAAAATAATCTGTTGAAACTTGGAAGAATGTGACGGAAAATAATGTGGGAGAATCTTGCAGGTATATTTCTCTTTAAAGCTGAGGAGAGCCTTCTTCCTAGAAAGTCAAGTGCTCAGCTCCTCCTAGACTAAACATGTGATGTGTGATACACAGGGGTATCTCCTCCCTTCCACCCCAAATGAGCATCTGCTGACCCCTACACGTGGTTTCAAGTAACCATCATGCAGCTCTGCTGGTGAAAAAGAGAGACGAAGAGAAGAAAAGCAGCAAAGAAAGGATCTTTGATAAATCTTGGTAAGGACATGCCTCCTAGTCAGGCCAATAGTCTGCCCTGCTCAGTATTTTGTCTCCCAAGAACAACAGGGCAAGCACATCTAATACTGCCCTTGAGTAAACTCCAATTGTCCAATGTGCTTGAAATCAAATTGTTGACAGAACAGTCAAATCAATGAGATCTCTTCATTCATCAGAATGTGGTGGAAGATGCTAGAGATGACATTCATATTTTCCATCAGAAAGATTTTTATGCTATGCTGCTTCTGAAACAGAACTCTCATAATTTTTTTTTTTTATTGTTATAAGGGTCAAAATAAAATTAAATGCAGCAATGAAATGTTTCATTTAATTCAGGCTGGGCATTTATTTCTGATGTGTCAGTTAAGAAAAACAATGTCAAAATTTTTTGTTTTGTCTTAATTTAAGTCAGAGAACAAGACGTTTATCCCAGAAATGTGCATGCCTAGTCGCAGTGAAACGAAAAACTGATTAAATTGTTTTGACAGCAGAGCTCATTCTGTGCTTTGCAAAGTCTCTAAGCAATTCCAGTAACACTCAAAAGTTCTTTTAATTTATCTAGGTTATAATTATTCTGCAATTCGTTCTGCATTTATTTAAGGATCAGGAATTATCAATCAGTTTTTCTCCTCAATAAGCTCAAAATACCAAATACAGGGTGAGTTAGTTCTCCCTACCATGGCTCATCACAGGCATAATTTGAAAGCACTGATAAAGGACTTCAGCAGTTCTGGAAGCCCACAACAGTTGTGTTAGACAATGTCAAGGTCACTTGGCACCTTCTGATATCACACACTCAGTGGAAGCTGAACAAATTATTTCTCCCTTTATCCAGAGGCTTCTTCTTCTCAAATTTTAAAGGGAAAAAAATACAACTTGGCCACTACAATTGCCTTATTCCTAGTCACGGTTTTCCAAGCTTATTTTCGGCAGAATGGGACAGACAAATTACACCACCTTAATTTAGAACAAAATTGCATGTTTTTCCACCCTCTTGAAAGAGTGCTTTGTCCATAGTGGAGTTGGTGCAGTACAAACCAAAAGAAAATAAACTGATTCTTAGACAGACAGCTCCCCCATTCCTATAATACCTATGTTGGCTAATCTAGTATTTCAAACTCTGAATACCATGAACACTTCGTCTCAATTATCTCTATCACTTTTGAAATCTGAATTTTTATTCTACTTGGCCATTTTAAAGTTTCCTTTTGTGAAAACAAGAACAGTATCAAACTATGCCACAAGGCATCCTCCAATTTTCATGTAAGCCAAGATGGAAGTATTTATACAGTGAGGTACAAGTTCTTTTCACACTGGCACAAATAGCAAAAAAAAAAATCCATTAGGGTCTTTTGAATTTTGCAACAGCCATGCGATTTATTTTTTTTTTAAATGCAAGTTTGCTTTTGCAGAAACAATAACAGAAACATACCTGCAATACATCTTGGTAAAAGAAGAGCAACTTTTTAAGTCCACTAGGGGCAAAGAATTGTTCTACTAGTTGAAACTAAAAAAAAAAAAATATATATACAATTGTAGTTAAATGTGAGATAGTTTCAAAACACTGAAAATTTTGGAAATACTTGTTGTAATACAATTTAATTAATATTTACCTTGTCATCAGAAATAATAATCTCCTCCACTTGCTGCTCACTCAAGTCTATCCCATCTGCTAATCTTGATATCAAATACATATGTCTTCCATCTAGCTGAGCTCTTCTCTCCTCTTTGGTTACTTTGGCTTGCTTGGCTAGTTCTTTTCTGCTTTCACTGGAAAGTACTATGCTTGTCTTAACAGTGGACTACAAAATAGAAGTTTGTTATAGACAGATTATTTTTCCTCATGTAAAGTTTGTATTTTATATCATTGATCTTTAAGCTGTTTTCATAAACTGCTTCAAGCAGGAACATGAAAAAGTTACATGTAAGGAATCTACTGGGAAAAGAACAGTAATAATTAACTTGCAAGGCCAGAATTATTTCTCAGTACAAAGATGTTATGAAAACTACATATCTGAAACTCCAGGATCTCAGAACCAAATGTGGATCCATGCTAAGGTCACAATACAAATTTAGCACTAAAACAGCTCTAATTCAAATCTCAGCTTTGTGAATCCAGGTTCCAAACTTCTATATGTCCATACTCCAGATTTGGGATCGATCACTATATTGCCAGCATTTTAATATATAGTATCAAGATATTACCCCAAAGGAAATAAACCAAATCACTATAAAATCAGTTAAAGAATAAATATACAATTGATGATTAATATACAGATCATATCAAGGCAGCAAACAATTATAAAGAGGGAGAGTTATGTAACAAAAGTATTTTTCAAAATCTTCCAGAGTGAACAAGAGTGAAAATAGATATGGTGAGTAACATTTTTAAGTCAACAGAAAATCCTTGTAAGCTATCTGGAAAACTAAATGTTATAAATGCTAATGGTTAATTCATGTTTCTATTATCTATTATGTATGCTAAAGATTAATCCAAGTTTTATTTTAAATTAGAAGCTGGAATTATACTGTTTGTATGTATGAGCAATGCATACGTGTTTCTCCGCAGGTATCCCTTGGCCTCACAATGGAACAAAAGCAGGCGACACCCTGAATCACCGTGCCCCAAAAATAGTAAAGAAAATAACAAGAGCCCAGCTCTATCAAAAGAAGCCATCAAGAAGACCATCAGTGCGGCAGGACTACACCCTGATGAGAAGTACAAAAAAAGCCATCAACACTTCCGCGGCCATTAATCAACCCTGAGGCGCGGACCGAAACCGAACATTCACGCTTAGACTTCAGAAAAGAACTCTATTCAAACTTTACCAGAGACGCCTGTACTTTTGAAAAGCTAGCCTAGGATAAATAAANGCCTGTACTTTTGAAAAGCTAGCCTAGGATAAATAAAAGTTATAAAAAAATATTGCCAAAAAAAAAAAAAAAATAAAGAGTATAAGAACTAGACTTCGAAACAGCCCAATTCGTGAACCCAGGGGAGACAGCAAGCAGCCAAGCACTGCGTCTCAAGTTCACCCTTGACCTTTTTCCCAAGTAAAAACAGTCAAGCTAGTTACGCTGTTTGTAAAAGTTTTTACCTAAATTCTGTGATTCAGCTTCGTTACTTTTTGTTTTTAATTCTTGTAATTTAATTTTACTACCTAAACTCTTTATCTTGTAATTCTGTAATTCAGTTGCATTACCTAAATTCATTTAATCCAATTTATTCTAATTCTAAATTTATGATTTAATTTGCATTAATAAACTAAATTATTAATTATAATTAGAAAATTGTCCTAGCATTTATAACACTAAAGATTTGGGTAAATAAGTAACCACACTGATCATTTCCCTCTACACACAGCTCCCACTGACATGAGTATCAGGGGTTTGGAAACGTCTGAAGTGTCCCTGCACCTAACAATTTTTACTGGAAAGAGAATAGAGATAAATTACATGACTTCCCAGTACTCTAATTGGAATTGTAATTAATCAATCCTACTCTTGGATTAAAGAAACAAAAAAGCTGGCCAACTTCCACCTTTGCTTCTTACCGTTTGGTCTTACCCCAGACTCTGAATGGCTGTTTTCCATGCACTCTTGTCTCTACCTGCACCTCTATATACCAGTAGACAGTGACAATGTCTGAATACCTGTAGTTGTTGGTCTGTACCCTTCCGATATCTCCAAAGGAATTTGGATTCACCATGCAGTTCCCAATTCATCTATGTCAGTCTTTTATCATCTCTGGTTTCCATGTCAACAACTGGATCTCTTACTTTGCATATGACTTCCCTGATGCAGTATGACCTTATTCAAGTATTCTTAAACATTCATTTTCATCATGGCAAAGAAAGGGTATTAACCAGTGGATGTTAAAAAAAAATACATCAAAGAACCCAAAATCCCAGCAACACACACTGTGAGCACAGAAAGTTTGTGACACTTTATTGTAGACACTTTTGAGGGTTCACTGTTCCCTTTTCCTTGCAATTAACAGAGACTGAAGGAACTCAGCATGCCTCAGGATTAGACAAGCTTTTGTCAGTGAAGACTTAAGAAACATCTGTGTAGAAGAACATTTAGTGGACAAAAGATGGTTGTGTCACCACCTGTTTTAGAATGAAAACAACTTGCCGGAAGAACAGTAGTCAAAGATGATCCTGTGACAGCAGATCCTAGCTCAGTGCTCCTTGTCTTCAGGTTCTCTCCATGTCTATATTTGCTTTCTGTCTCTAGTTAAAAGAAATTACAAGATCTAATTATTTAAGTAAATACATTTATTTATGTATTTACAAGACCTGCAGTGTTTTGTCTTCATATTTGCTAGCTAACTTCTTCTCACAGTGGGGAAAATGAGACCATCTTATTTCTCAAAAAATGATATTTACATCTCATCATTGGCAGCAAATAAGATCCCCAGTGGAGCATGTAGTAATGCTTCTGAGCAGTTCACCAAACCTTCATGAATTACTGTTTAATCTATTTTATAAAAATAATAAGATTGTGACTAAAACTAGAACTCTAATAGCACTGATTTCCATATAAATTTTCTATCAAATTGTATCTCTTTTCACCTGATTAATATGTATTATATACAGAATCATAGAGTGGTTGAGATTGAAAGGGATACTGCTGAAGTAGGGTTACTTAGAGCCTGTTGCCCAGGACTGTTCCCACATGGTTTTTGAATATCTCCAAGGACAGAGACTTCATAACCTCCCTGGGCAATCTGTGCCAGTGCTCAGTCACCTTCACAGTGTTTCCTGATGTTTGGAGAGAACCTCCTGTGTTTCAGTTTGCACCATTGCCTCTGGTCCCTCCACTGGACATCATGGAGAAGACCCTGACTCCCTCTTCTTTACACCCTCTCTTCAGGCACTGACATGCATAGAGAAGATCCCACTCAGATCCAGCTCTCACCCTTTCCTCATAGGAGAAATGCTCTACTGCCTTCATCATTTTCATGGCCCTCCACTGGACTCTTTCCAGTATACTCAGATCTCTCTTGTACTGGGAAGCCTAAAACTGGACGCCCTACTCCAGGTGAGGCCTACCAGTGCTGAATGGAGATGGATCACCCCCCTTAACCTGCTGGCAGTACTCCTTATCCACCCCACGGTATCATTAGCCTCCTCTGCCACAAGAACCATTCTTGGCTCATTTCAACTTGCTGTCCACCGGGAATCTCAGGTTCTTTCCTGCCAATCTGTTTTCCAGCTGTTTAACCCTCAGCTAGTATTGTTGCATGGATTTGTTCATCCCCAGGTGCAGGAATTTTTTCCAGCCTCTTAAGGTTCCTCTGGGTGGCAGCAAAACCCTCCGGTGTACTGGCCAACCCTCCCTTTTATGTCTTATCAACAACCTTGCTGCTGGTATCCTCTGCCTCGTCATTCAGATCATTAATGAAGATGCTGAACAGGACCGGACCCCGTACTGACCCCCAGAGTACACTGCTACCTTCTGGACTCCAGCCAGACTTTGTGCTGCTGATCACCACCCTCTGAACTTATCTGTTTTCAACCCATCTCACTTTCTGCTCAGACAGCCCACACTTCAATAGCTTCTCTATGAGGATCTTACAGGAGCACAGGGGAAATTTGAACTGTAACTGCTCATCAGTGGTATTTTGTAACCCAAGAACATTCTGGCATAGAGAGCAAAACCGTCCAACTACAGAAGGGGTAAAGCTGGTTGGAAACAGGAATACTGGGGGCAGAACAATCCCTTGTAAGGGAGTATAGTTTCCCTTCATGATAAGAAACAGCCACAGCTTTGTCTTGTAGCCATCCTGGAATGCCTGGCTCAGAATCTACCTTGGGCAGCAGAGCTGCTGCTGGAGCACACAGCTGGGCTGAGGTGCTGCATGCTGATGCTCACAGGACTGGTGATGGTGCAAGTGTATGTAAGGAAATGCTTCAAGAGGCATCTTTGCAGACTTCCTGTAGAATCAGTTGTGGTTTTAAGATGGTCCAATGCATTGTTTAATGTCTTATATATATATATATATATTTCAGCACACATGTGTGTTCCCCACTTCAAGGGGAACAATAAAAAGTTCTCAACGGGAGAATGTCAAAAGCCTTACTGAGGAAAAGGCAGACCATAGTCACCACACTCCCTTCACCTACCAAACCAATCATTTACTTGCAAAAATATTGCAATTTCTTGCCTTGCTGAATGCACACTGATTACTCCCAGTCACCTTCTTGTTCTTCACATGCCTGGAAATGGTGTCCAGGATTAGCTGCTCCACCACCTTCCCAGGGACTGAAGTGATACAACTAGCCTTTAGTTCTCTTTTTTGTCCTTCTTGAGGGCATGAGTGGCATTAGCTTTCCTCCAGGCCTCACACCCCTCTCCCATTTGCCATGAATATTTATTTATTCAGTACTCTCTAAAGTGATCTTCTTCCACAAGGTCAGTGAATACATAAGCAAAGTGGACATAGGTAGGGGATGCACCCACAGACACAGAGGGAGATGGCTATGTTCAATAATGAACTTGAACTAACTTGAACTAACTAATTTAATCCATTACCACTGTTAAAATATTCCAGAGAAATGATACAGCATTATGTGTCATACTGTAAAGTACACTATATTATGGAGCACTACTCATTTTAATTCCAGAAAAATTGTTTCAATCATGTTCATATGATTCAGCACTAGGAAATCTCTATGGTATCAGAGCTGCACTCTGGATGACCCTGTAAATACATATATGTATATATATATAAACATATATGCATGTGTTTATTTATGTATACATATTTATTTATCAAGCTGAAAACTGCACATTCAGCACACACAGTCCCTACACTGGCAGATTTGGAATAGCACCTACCCGCCCAGTGTATGTATAAACTTAAACACTCTACTTAATAATTGGTTTCTCATTTTGTTCCTGAATTTTTTTCCCATACAAAGCTGACATGAAGTACTTATTATTTTTTTTCCTTACCTTTTTTTATATTAATGAGAGGTGGACAGAGATCAATGGGAGGTTTAGAAGAAAGCTGTGTTGCTCTCAGTTGCTCTGATTCCTGCTGTGCAGAGTGACCATGAGAGGGACTGGGCTCTTCTCGTCCCCCTAACTCGGTTTCACCTCCCACAGTCTCCTCCATCTGCACCACCCCACAAAAATCAACCTAAACAACAATACAGAAAATGACTACACAGCGTAACATTGTAATAAAGACACCCTCAGTAATTTTATCGCTGTTACAGCATCAATACGATAGACTAGCAAGAAAAGGGGGGAACAAAATCTCTACTTTCAGTCGGTGGTTTAAAAGAGATCTAAGCAGTTTTCGAAATGATAAAAGCTTCTTTTAGGGTGCGTGTTACCAAACCTTTATTTCTAATTGCACAACTATCCTCCCTCTCCAGCAGGCTGCCGCAGGTGGAACTCACGCGTTGGGGACAGGTTAAGCTCCCTGTGAAGCTCCTGCAGGCGCGGTCCCTCTGCGCAGCGCTGGGCACGGAGCGCCGGCTGCGGCATCCGCTCAGTCCCAAGCGGGTTTTCAGCCTGCGGTCTGCCCTGGGCACTCGGAGCTGCTATGGCAACCCCGACACAAACCCAGAGAGCAACCCAGCCCCCACGAGGAACCTCGCCTGTCCCCATTTCCCACTGGAGTCAGCAATCCGGTGCTGATTTCCTAACTACCTGTCTTTTAAAAGCACCGTAGTTTCCTCTTACGTACAAACTAAACCCTAAGCACGCAGCTTCCCCGAGCCTCAGCGCTCCTGAGGTGCTGAGCCAGGGGAGGCCGTGGTGAGAGCCGCATCCCGGCGGCCACACGGCGCTCCCGACACATCCCTTGCTGGCACGGCAGCGCCCGGGGTCTGGGCAGGGCGAGAGGAGAGATCCGACAACGCGGGCTGAGGGAGGGGTTTCCCTTCTCCTCCGCCGGGATATACAGCTTCCACACCGATCTGAAGGCACCGTACGTTGTACAGCCTGTCCAGCTTATTCATTTTCAGAACCACAGAATCAGTTAGGTTGGAAAAGACCTCTGAGGTCAGCGAGTCCAACCAGGCTGACCCAACAGCACCGGGTGAAGCAGACCATGGCACGGAGCCACATCCAATCGTTTCCCGAACGCCTCCAGGGATGGTGACTCCAGCACCTCCCCGTGGCAGCCCATTCCAGCTTTTAACAACCCATCCCGTGAAGAAATCACTCCGCGTGCTTCCCTTTTTTCTCCAGACGACACCCACTGCACCAGGCGGCCTCTCCAG
>VXBR01007844.1:741619-811717 GCA_013400215.1 Cisticola juncidis | reverse complement strand
GGGGCCGCGGCGGAGGGCGAAGGAGCTCGGCGTGCCCGCGGGCAGGTCTTTGGCCTTTGCTCGGCAGGGACGGGCACCTGCGTCGGTGCGAATGTTTCCAGCTGAGCCGCCTCTGCCAGGGAGGAGCCGGGCGGGTCTGGGGCTGCCAGCCGGGGCTGCCGCCGCTGCTTCCCCTGAGCTCTGTTCGGAGGGCTCCCTGCGTTCCTCTGGCCCAGAAGCTCCTCTGCAGAGGGGCAGGGGCCTGCCCCTGGGAGCCTGTCGCCCCCGCTGGTTCTGGAGCGTGAGTCCCGAGAATAAGGGTGCGACTGCAGCTGGAGCCTTCCTGAGTCGGCTCGGGACGTAGTTTTGTTCACTTCTGCCTGTATTTTGCACTGAAGATGTATGTAGTTTTGACTCACAGCTTCTATATGAAGTTGACGTGCATTCCTAAAGTTTGCTGCTCCTTTTGGGTGGTTCTACAAGAGCCTGTCTGCCTCGACGTGTTAGTTACAGTGTGCTGGCTTCTGATTGTGCTGACGAGGTCTGCTTGATGTGCCTGGGTAGTGACTACATGAGCTAAAAGTGTTGTAACTCTGCAGGGCGTATTCAGAGTTTTTAATAAAGGCAGTAATTCAGGATAAAGCTCTCTGCTGCAAAATACAATTTCTGTAGTAAATTCTAATTTTAAAGTGTCATTTTTAAAAAAAATTAGGTGGAGCCCTTATAGAGTGGAAATGGAGTGAGCCAAACAAAACTGGAGTATTCTTTCCAAAGCACAAGTGATGGAAATTGATCTTGCATAAAGAGTAAGAAATCAAAAATGGTTTGAGTTAACCAGGCCAGTAGTAAAGAAGTACACAAGTTGACACTGTAGAAATAACTCTGGAATAAGTTCATACTTTTGCATGAAATTCTTGAATATATTAGAGGTACGGAACTTGAGACATAGGTTCTTACAGACTAGCTCACAGGCAAACCTTGCCTGGAATGTTTTTTCACTAATACTAAAATTAGGAATTTTGCCAGTGCTCTACAGAGCTGGATTGTAGTTAACTTCCTTTATAACAGTCTGTATTTTGGGTTTGTGGCAAAAAGAATGCTACTCACACCGTGGTGTTTGGCTGTGGCTGAAGGGGGCTTGTAGAGTGTGAAGGCTTTCTCTTTTTCCTAATCTGCCCTCCACTCCCCTCGAGCAGGCTGGAGATGGACAGAGATTGAGAGGACACAGTGGGGACGTCAGACCCAAACTGGCCAAAGGGAAATTCCGTAGTATATATCATACTTAGCAATAAAATACGGGGTTTTATTTCCTGGGTAGTGATTATTCAGAGACTAGCTGGAGCGTTAGTTTACCTACGAGGGATGGTGAGCAATTTTCTTTGCTTCGGTTGTTTCTTAGGTGTTTTTTGGTGAGGGGAGTTTCCTTCATTAATGAAACTTTCTTTCTCTTGTCCCACGAGTTTCTTACTTTTGCTCTTTCAGTGCTGTACAGTTCTTTAGATCAGTTAAACAGTTTTTAAATGCTTCTTTAAACAGTTTTTAGATCACTGTTCTGCTGAGATTAAGTGATGTCCTGGATTTATGAATGCAGGCTGCTCTGAAAATAGATATCTAATTTCAAGGAATAATATGGTATGAGAGAATATAATCTCTAGCTGTGGCAGCAGAACCTAAAATGTTCTGTTTGGTTGCAAGACTAAAGACATTAAATGTTGGATATAATTTGGAAGCAATGAAGAGCTCCAGATACGTTCCTCAGAGGTCTGTGGACACCATGGTATTGCATCTTTGAAGATGAGATCCTCCCTGATTTCTGTTAGTAGCAAATGAATTTGAGAGAACAGGTCTGCCTTGATGGACAGCAAATGTTACCTTTACCCCATACTTGTTTGCCTGCGTGTCTTGGCTTCAGTAGAAATTCTACTGGAGACGGAGGAGAAATACTTGAATAATTTTCCCAACATCCCTGAGGGACTGGACTGATACTGTGAAAAGAACTGAAAACAAGTAGGAGATCAAAAAATTACCCATCAGAAGCCTAAATGAAAGTGCTCTATAGTTAAGTCTCTGGGTTTGGAGCTTCATCTGCTATCTTTCTCCCCGGTTTTGGTAGTAAGTTTGACCTATTGCTGAGGAGAACTGTCGTTCTCTCAACTCCACCTAATTGTAGTTCAGGGTGAGGTAGGACTTTTGCTTGAACTTTCTACAAGATTCCATTATTCTTGTCTTATTACCCTTTTAATAGGCCAACCTACGATTGGATTAAATAGAATCTCTTCTTTTATTGAAGATTTGCTGGTTTTGTGGTGGTGAGGTGTTTTTTTTGGTGGTGTTTTGTTTTTAAAATTCAAGCTTAGAGCAAGGTAAATGCAAAAACAGCAACCAAAAACATTTCAGGGGAACTATGAGACTGTCTTTAAATGCAGTTCTTGTAGAATTCCAATTGCTTCACTTTAGAATGTGGTTTAATGATGCTTCTGCCAAGTTTCACTGCTTTTATTGCCTAAATTAATTCTCCAGTTGTTGATTTTGAAATGTCACATAACCACTGAATAAAAAAAAGCGTGTTTTTAAAAAATGTTTTATTTCTTTTCCTGTTAAGTAATGAAGGCATTCTGAGTTCCTTATCAACCATGGAGGAAACGGACAGGGAAGCAGTTGCAACAGCTGTCCAGAGAGTAGCAGGAATGCTGCAGCGTCCTGATCAGCTGGATAAAGTGGAACAGTATCGCAGAAGGGAAGCTCGTAAGAAGGCATCAGTAGAAGCTCGACTCAAGGTACAAAGTTGGATAAACCCGAGCTTCTGTGGTGTAGCATGAGTGTACTTTATTTATTTTTTTTCCTTCTGGTTTGTGTTTGGGGTCTTTTTTAAATCTGCATTTAATTCAGTTGGATAGTTTTAAATCAGGGACTTCAGTTTGTGCTTTGTATCCAAACCAGAAAGTTTGTGTTCTGAAGATAATGCAAACTAATGTTGTACATCTTACTAATGTTTTATTCAAACACTTCAAGTATTCTTAGGTCCTGTACCTTTTGCAGTTTATTCATGGACAGCTGCCCTGCTGTGCAGCCTATCAGCCAACAATCCTTTGTCTTAGTGATTGAATACTGAACTTGTAACAAAACATTGATGATGGCATCTGAGAAAGGATCAGTCAGTTACCCCTCCAACTTTTACATGGGTTTAGGGAAGATAGCTAAAATACATCATGTCTCTTGTGGAAGTGGTTCATGATTTTGCTCCTTCTTCACATGTGTACGTGTGAGTGGATGCACATTCACACACACAGACTTAGCCTGAAATACAAGTGTGCTCATCCTGTGTTTATCGTCTGTGTATTACTGAGTTCTGTGTTTTCTTCCTTCACTGGTATTTGCCAGCAGTCATTTCAGACCACTGTATCTAGCAGGTGGAGTAGAGTCTTAGAGAAGTGTTTTGGGGAACATTTTCTTGGGTTGAAATGGTATACACTACCAGCCATGTATCTAATCTTACATTCCACTTAGTTTATCTTGTAGCTATTTAATGGCTTCTCCTTTGGGGGAGTCTGTATGAAGTAGAAGAAAACAGTTTTCTTTCACAGTGAAAAATTTTGCTATTTATATATAATGTGCTATTTATATATAGCAAATTACATGTTGATTTTAGTAGCATAGAAAAGAAATTTTTCTGATGACTTGGACTGGGCTTTTCAGATTAAAGTCAGGAAACATATAGAGTCTATTAATAATGGATCAGCTTTTTAGTTACTGTGATCTATTTATAATATATGAGCACAGTCATTTGCCTGGCTTCTTCTATAGACAGTCGTGACTAAGCTTTGTAAGTCTCATAAATACCTAAATCCACTTTAAAGCTATTTTCACTATTGTTTGCTTTAAGTTAGCTCAGTTATCTGTAGGTAGTTGGAAATACCTGTTCCAAAAAGAAGTTCAATACCCCTTAATCCACGCAGGATGCATCGGTGAAAAAGGTGCTGGTTAGTGATGCAATGAATAGCAGTGCTGATTTTGCCAGGAGAATTACTCTAATGGATGGGAGCACAGAGAGGGTGTAGGAAATACTCTTGCTGTGAGTTCAAACTGAATCTGTGTGGTGTGGAAGATGGGGAGACAGACATCAGGATCATCAGCCAGAGGAGTTGCTGACTTCTCAGGCTGAATTGATTACTGCTTCAGCTGAGTGAATGAACACATGGAAAATCTTTCAGTGTGAACATGTCAGGTGCTTCTTTCTGACTGGATAGGCTGCCATCTTTGTCATCATTTTCTTCAGGTGTATCTAAACATCCTCACCAAATCCTCTCCCGTATATTTACTTATGCCCATTTTTTATATCTCTCACTGCATTTCTTCTCATGTAACATAAATTCTTAGAGGAAAAACTGCTTTAAAACATATAAAACTCATCTCTTTAGTGTATGAGACTGATGGCACTCAGTGGAGCAGTATTTTTGGGGTTCAGTAGCAGAACTCTTAAAGGATATGTAGAAGAGCACCAGGTGGCATTGTAGACTGGTGCTTTTGGCTTCTGTAGCCCAGAATGTAGAAGAGCTGCTTGAAATCTCCTCCAGAGCCTGTAAAATTATAATTATTGGTGGCCATTTTTGTTTGTGCTCTTACACATCAATGGAAGAACTTCTCTGTGAAGAAGCACTGTATAAATACACATATCTTTGGGAAGTTTCTAGGTTATGGGTGTTCCAGAACATAAACATGCATAAATCCTCTTCCATTTGGTTCTTAGCTGCTGTAGAATCACGGATTTGAGCCATAGAGAGACCAGGAAGCCAGGATTCTGGCTTCATGTCCAAACCTGTCACTTAAAAACACATCACAAGAGAAGTTTTGAGCCCTTTTTCCAGGATGGCTTAGTTCTGTTTTCATTTCTTTAATACAGTCATGATCAGTCCAGTTGAAAATGAATATGCATTCTAGGAAGCCAAGTCTACAGTGCTAGGCTAGGACTTGCTTTGTTCCCTGCCCCACCACCCCATCCCCTGGCCCCAGCTGACTATTTGAAGACAAACTGAACACGGATGTCTGTTTTGAGAATTTTCCTTGTTCGTTTGTGTCAGAGACTGAGATCCCTGACAGTTTTAGTTCAGCATTATAAAATTTCTGCAAAAGATAAATAGGCAAAAATTTGAAGATGTAATACTTGGAAGAGCTGCCTCAGAAGAAATTATCAAAGCAGAAGTATTGAACAATTAATGATCATGTGATTTTTAAAATACTTTATGGTCAGCTGCAGAAGATTGTGTTTGAGTATCCTAATTATCTCAGTTCCTGTAGAGGAAAAATGTGTTAAAGCAGCAGTTCTATAGATAGAAACAGTGTAAAAATGCCTTACTACTGCTTAATTATGCTGAGTCTGCCAGGAAAATACATTTTTATCAATAAAATCAGCATGTCATAATTTGAAAGTACATAAATAATCTTAATTTAAAACTCACTGCATTGTTTGGGACTTTTCCAATACATTTAAAACACAGTAAATGTTGTTTGCAGTTACCAGGATTTCCTCTTTGGCTTCTAGTATCCAACAAAAAGTTCCACAATTGTCCAAGCTTTTGGGCGTTAAAAGTCTGGCAAAAAACATGTTTTGAGCTTAACAAAATCATCAGTGCCTCATTTTCTTTATTGGTTGCCTCAAGTCCCCAAGTTATGCAGCTGAGTTTTCACTGATGACTTGCTTGTCTTTTGAAGCCTGTTCTTTCCAGTTGCATATTCCACTCACCTGATTTCACCTTCATCACATCTTTTTAAAACTACATATCTAAAAAATGTGCTGTGGATTTGATCTGATTTCTTTCAGATATGCATTATAATGCATTTTCTGTAAAGTGTCTGGGCACCTGAATGATATTCAGGCCTAACAGCCTCTTTGAAGAGTCATTATTTCAAGTGTCACTTGTCACAAGACGTCCATATCCATAACCTGTGTTTATGCCAAAATAATCTAGTAGCATTATTGGTCTGGTCATTGATGTTTCACTGCATGAAAATAGCATTCACTTTGGGGTTTTATTGTTTGTTTTGACTGAATTGCTTTAGGGAGGTTTTTTTTTTTGCCTTCAGGAGCTTTTGGGATTTTTTAAGAACATTTCAGAATTAAATTTAGGCTTTTTTAGACCATTTTCTGTTGCAAGTAAAAGTTTGTAATTGCTTTAGTAAAGTGCTTTGAGAAGCTGTACATACCAAACATTCTGATGAAATATCAACTTTCTTTGATATCCCCCTTTGAAATTAATTTATGAAGGAAATGCAAAGAAGTCTCATTCCTTTGATCCTGGTTTAATATAGATTTATAAAGTTTACAATCTGTCTCCCTAAGCTCCTATGTTAGTTTGTGGGCGGACTAATTGTATCAAGGTCCTTCAAAGCTAGATACAGCTTCAGAACTTCAGAAAAATCATATGTGGGCACACACAAGGTTGTGCATAGGCAAGCTTGCACACTTCTAGTAAACTATAATATTTGATTTTCTTTTTTTTCTGCTGAAGATGTTAGGTACTGAAATGAAAATTAAATCTTGAGAAATGTTGAAAATATTAAACTTATGAAGATTAATATAGGTTATTTCTTTTTGTATTTAAGGCAGCAATACAGTCACAGTTAGATGGAGTACGAACAGGCTTAAGCCAACTGCACAATGCACTGAATGATGTGAAGGACATTCAGCAGTCTTTGATAGATGTCAATAAGGACTGGAGACAGAGCATCAACACTATAGAGAACCTCAAGGATGTTAAGGATGCTTGTGTGCAACACAGCCAGCTGGCAGCTGCTGTGGAAAACCTCAAGAATATATTTTCAGGTAATCTGCTGTTCTTTATATAATCCATCACATACTGAAAACACTTTAGAATGGTGCTCACCCCTGCTAGGTTGTCAAGTAATGTTGAGAGCTTTAAACCTCACCAGGAACAAAGACTGAAGGAAGAATGACTTACACATCACATACAGGGAAGTAGCTGGTAACCATTTAATATAGATGAAGATGAAATTGTGCGGTAGGAACTTCTAGTCTGGCCATCCCACACAACTCACAAAAAAGTTTCTTTCAAGCAATTAGTAGCCAGGGTAACATGTTTAGTATAAAAGACTGAAATATGGAAGCAACAAATACAGAAAGAATATTTGTAAAGTTCTGGTGTGTTGCCACCTGAGCTGGATACCTACAGCGAGTCTGTTGGCTACAAATAGTACAAAATGATTTTAGGAGGCAAAACCATTTTGCACCGCTGTACATCTGTGAGGGTTTGCAAAACGAAATAAGATTAATGTCATAAAATGGATACTGTAAAGATAATATGATTACCTGTGTCATTTTGTGTAACTGATGGAATGCACATTGCATTCCATCTTGAGTCATGGTGAATTCCTTGCCAGGACTGCTCTACTTTTAAATAATTTTAAGTATCTTACCCCTGTAACAGGGACTAAACCTATCAGACTAATTTGATTTTATTTAAACAGTATTTTCTCTTCTTCTGATACTAATACACAAACTGTACCTATAAAGCAAAATTTCTTCCCAGCCATACTAGGTTGATTAGTTTGCTCTCTGTGTGTACCTAACTTCTACAGTATCAGATAAAGTGTACAACTTAAAGAAAAGAGTTTACATGCAATGTCTAGCAATTAAAAACAAAGATCAGCAGAATTCTGCATGTTCCAATGTGGAGTTGTTTCGGGGGTGTTGTTTTGTTTTACACAGATGAATGCAACCGAGACAATAAACCTTTTGAGGCGTTCTGAGAGGTTTTTAGTATGAAGCATCTCTCCCTGGAGCTGTTAAACAGTACAGTTGTTTTGCTCAGAGATGATCAAATGTTTTAGAAACAAAGTGGTTTGTATCGTGATTGAAAAGACAATTACACACAATCATTACTTTTTGTGGGCTACCAGCTTTATCAGTAGCTGCCTTTTTTGCAGTGACAAATTTTTCTGATGAGATTTTTCAGTTCTTATTCCATAGGATCCTAATAATCTTCTGTAGGATTCCTCAAACACTGAAAAATAATAAAGGAAAAAAAATCTTCTAAATATTTTAGCAGCATAGGTAATTATCCCTGTCCTTCATTTGTACCTTAAGTGGCACAAACTGTTCAAGAAGGAGGTAAAACTTGGCATTTGTTGGGTTTATGCAACCTCAGATTCAATGAAGTGAGTGACTTCTAGTCAGGCAAGTTAAAAGCCTTTTATGTAATGTGTAAGGAGGCCAGCGCTGCAGTTTGTTGCATAGTAGACTTTCCAGGATTCATTTATTTATTTTTTGGCATCAGGAGGGAGAGAGAAAATTGTGTTGGCACTCTGATCTTTGTTTAGCTCTGATCAAAATGGAGCATTATAGCTAATAATGTGTAAAGGTACATAACATTTACTAACAATTTTTGAATGCTTCAAAATAATTTCCTTTAAAATACTTTCAATTAATTCCTACAGCCATGCTCCAGCTTTTTTCATAGTATTTTTATTGTCTTGTATGAATTGTTTGTATTTTGATAGCAGTGTTGTACTCTGTGTGATTTTCCTTCTTCTTTGCCTGCCTTTCAGTTCCAGAGATAGTCAGGGAGACCCACGACCTGATTGAGCGGGGGGAGCTTCTGCAGGCTCACCGGAAGCTGATGGATTTGGAGTGTTCTCGGGATAACCTGATGTATGAGCAGTACCGCATGGACAGCAAAAACACACACGACATGAACCTCATCCACACGTACTTTGGGGATATGCAGAAACTGTCGGAGGAACTGGCAAAGCAGCTTTGGATGGTGGTTCAGAGATCTCTTGTTACAGTCCGTCGAGATCCAACCTTGCTTGTCTCTGTTGTGAGGATAATTGAGAGAGAGGAGAAGATTGACAGGCGCATGTTAGACAGGAAAAAACAGACTGGGTTCATACCTCCTGGCAGACCAAAGAAGTGGAAAGAAAAAATGTTCAATATTTTGGAGAGAACTGTGAGCACACGGATTGAAGGCACTCAGGCAGACACCAGAGAATCTGACAAAATGTGGCTTGTGCGGCACCTTGAAATCATCCGTAAATACGTCCTTGATGACCTGCTCGTGGCTAAGACCCTGCTGGATCAGTGCTTTCCTCCCCATTATGACATTTTCAACAGGTTGCTAAACATGTACCATCAAGCTTTGGCCACCCGAATGCAAGAACTTGCTGCAGAGGATCTGGAAGCAAATGAGATCGTCAGCCTTCTAACTTGGGTTTTGAATACATACACTAGGTAAGGCCCCCTTATCTTTTTTGTTAGGAATAAGTGAGAGGACACGTGCAAAACACAGTTTGAGTTAGTATTTGCATGTCTATTAACATGCAAAAAGATAAAACAGAAAAGGGATGATATCAAACTAGCAAGTTCTTTACTATTCATTACACATTCTACTTCCTGGAAATTGCTTCTTAAAACTTGTTTGTATTTTATAATATATAATTTTGAGATGCTTAAAATTTTAATGCAGTTTAAGACCTGCATGAAGCTACAGTCACCTTGTATTTATGTACCAGTTTGGTGACGTATTGGGAAGAAAAGGAGACTGAGAGCTGGTGTGTGAAACAAAATGTTTGTTGTGGCCATGGCCCTGGAAGACTTGTATGATAATTAACTTTCTATTGTTCTCTTCTACTGGGGGTGGGACTGCTTCAGTTGCCTCATTACTGTTAAATGGAAAGAATGTGGTGACTTCCTTTAAGTTTTTTCTCAAAACTGTGTGATGATTTGTTTATTTAGTAGAATTTCAGCTTACAGGTTGTTTTCTCTGGTAGTCTTGTGCTTATTTGTTTGACTTGTCTGATTTGTTGGGATAACTTTGGCATTGTGGACCATTTGTTGGATTTTCTTTCTCATCTTCCAGGCAGAAACTGCTCAAGTGGCAACTGTTTAGTTTTTACTGGCATGTAGTTACTAGAGCAACAGATTTGTTTGGGAAAAAGTGCTGCTAGCCTTTCTGTGGCTCATGACTGTAATCCTGTTCTGAATAGCTGGCATTGACCCAGGTTCTGTGCTCTGTGTACTTTTGATGTCTTCAGTTGTTCAATATCGGTAACGCAACTGGTTTAGACTTTTGGTGGGTTTAGAGTATAGTACCATAAAGCACCTAGGTAGGAGATAATACTGTTCTGGAGAGTTCTCATAACCAGCTTTAACGTTTGTGTTCAGCACTCTGCTTTGCACTGCAAAGTCTTCCTGGTTTTCCTTCCCTGCAAGGAGCAATCAGAGCACCCACTTGAGCATACTTAGGTACCCATGGAGGGTATAAGAGAGATACAGCCACTAATAAGCAGCTAAGTTAATTGGCCTTTTCTTCTTTTGAAGGCCAGAGGAATAACTCTACTGGAATTAAAATCAGAGACTAAGTCCTTCTCATGCATGACCTTGGCAGAAATCCTGCTCCCAGACTCTTAATTTATATTCTGGGCTTGTGTTCCAGTATGGCAAGTCTTGGTCTTAAAATTGCCCTTCTACCTTTCCCCCAGAAAGCAGATTTTTAATAAGTTAGACAATTCAGAGCTAAAGCTCTAAATCTGTGTGATCGGAAGGGCAAAGGGAGGGAGCAAAGCCAATGTTATGTCTGTGTACAAAGCAAACAAATCTTGCTAAAGCAAGTCATGAGGCTCATAGCACCTGGTGGCTGAGTCTTGTGAAGAAAGGGAAACAGTGAGAGGAGTAGATGCAGTACAGGATATCTGAGAATGCACTTCTCCCTGCATATCTGCACAAGTGGGATGGAAATTAGAGGAATTACCTTGAAAGAAAAAATTAAGTCTTTGACTTTCTCTCTTCTCTAAAACAGAAGCCCAAGAGGGCAGTACAGGAATTGTATTCCTGTATATTACAATAAAAGGTTATAAATAGGATGATAATTACTGGAACAGGTTGCCCAGAAAAGTTGTGGATACCCAATTCCTGGAAGTGTACCAGGCCAGCTTGGATTGGGTCCTGAGCAATGTGGTCTAGGGGGTGGCATTCCTGCCTGTCAGTGAGGACACGGAAAGAGCTACATGAGGACACGCTGGTGAGCGAAGCAGGAAAAAAGGGGCGAGTTTATTTACAAAATTCAGTTTTATACATTTCCTATGGGGCCTGTGGATTGGAGGATAGAATTCTACCTCTCAGTCCACATTGGTTAAGCTAACTGTCAATCAACTTTCTCCTTCCACCTAGAAATATGTAAACAATGAAAGACAGTTAGCAAAACATGGCCATTGTTATAGTAGAAAGTGTGATAAAGTAAAATCTCTAACTCCAATATGAATAACATTACAAAAAGCTTAGAAAAGTCTTCAAAACTAAAGTGACACCTGCCCACAGCTTGTAGGTTGGAACTGGATGGTCTTTAGGGTCCAATCCAAACAATTTTCTATGATTCTATGAGAATTAGCCATTGTGGGTTGGTACTGCACAGTGGGAGAAGAAATCAGCTCAAGTTTCTGAGCAGGAAAAAGAGTTCTCAACAGAGATACTTGCAGAGCTTACCAAATCACAGTTACTGGACATCTTTTAACAGTCCTATAAACAATTCTCCGTAGGGATATGTTTATAATAAACTAGGAAGGAGGGTGGACTACTGTTGCAGCGTGTGACTAGCATCCCTGCAGACTATCTGGCATCATGAGAACTGTGAATAATAGAGGGAAAATATAAGTTTGTATTGTATTTGCATATTGCAGCTGCACTTCAAAACCAACTGAGAGAATATTGATGGAAAAGAAGCACTGAGGTTTTATTCAATGTGATGAATTGATAAGGTCATGCACAACTTTTTTTTCAGTATTTGCCACATAGGAGTTACAAAAGAATCATGGGTGTTCTTTATCAGAGTGTGTCTGCATGGAAGCTGCATGAGCATATTTTAGAAATATGCTCAACTCACAGCTCAGAAATAAAGTGATGCTACATGTGGACTAAGAGCCTTTAACATTTGAGTGGGAGTTTTATTGTGCTAGGTGGGTTTCTCTTTCATGATTAAGTCAATGAGAGTTTTGGAAACATACTGTTATTATTAAATCTGTATTGGGTTGGGACCAGGACTCTAATCTGTGTTTGAGGAAAATTATAAGTCTTGTGAGATCCTAATGCTCATATTCATAGCATAATTTTATGAGATACTTATCAAGTGTTGACAAAACTGCTGGGAGTTCACCAGGATTGCTACAGATGGAGTCAGCAATGTTCACTTTAAGGAACAGAAGGAATACTGCTATACAGATAGCTAGATGCTGTCTCTGGAGCCAGTATCTCTTTTCACCAGATAGAGCAGGACTGGTGACAGAATAGAAGCTTTCTAAAATGCCACTTTCTAAATAATACAATTATGTTTGAAATTTCAGCTTGATTATAAACTTCTGGTTGAAGGTAAATAACTTCCCAACAGTTAGAGATCTTGTGCCACTTAAAAGAAGGTTATCTGGAGCTTCTTTTCCACTAGACACTTTGATTGTGACAGTCAAGAAAGAGAAATTTTGGACAGGAAGAATTTTTGTGTTGTGGGCCAGAGGTAGAAGCTTTTGGTTTTTGTTTTGGGGTTTCAGGTGATGTGCTTTGAAAAATGGTTAATGTCCCAGTGGCCTTGTCAGCAGGGATAATGATGTATAATGAGGCTAGAAATATTTCCTAACATGGCACAGTGCCGTAAACAGCTTCCCACATTTCCTCTAAATCAACCTAGAGCAGGTCCTGCTATTACATGTGTTCTTTCTGTAAACAGCAAGAGAATGGAATTCACTTTTCTGAATAGATTGAGCCACTTAAAATAATTTCAGTCTCTTTTCTTACAAGCCAGGAAGATGCTGTTAGTGTAGGATGTTCAGTCACAGTCGCTTTTATGGTTTCAAATACAAGAATTTTGATATTTAAGTTGGTAGCTGTAGCAGTTTTTTTCAGTGCTTTGAGATTTATTTTTTCCAGGAAGTGGAAGCAACACTGTGCAGACTCCCTGCATGTACCCAGAAAACAATTTCAATTTGCAGAACTATACAAACTAGATACTCGTTTAGGAATTTAAGTTGCCATTTGTTTTTATAGTAGCCTCTGCAAATACAGAATTTGTGGTTTGCTTCTGAAAAGCACACTATAAATTGAATGTGAAGCAATTTATGTTATTAGGATTGAATATATTTCCATCAGCTGTTAATAAAGCACTCTCTGAAGGGTGTGGGTTTGACTTACTGATTTTTTTTGAGCATGAAATATTAAGAGTTCTTGCTACATTGTGCTTTGGTATAGCTTTGGGGATTTTTTGATTACACAAGTCATTCACTCACATCTTATATAGATGCAAAATATCACTGTAAAGTATTAATTTTTTATAATCCTTGTCAAAATATTTTGCTCTGGTTTCTTTCAAATCCTATGAAATCAAGAGCTTTCCTTTGCAAACAATTGCTCTTATGCAGTACCCATGAAGTGCACCTTTGATTTGTCTTGAAAGATACTTCTTCCTCTTAGATTAGCTAGATTCATTACCAAGACAGGAGGCATAGGTAGCTTTTCTTTTAGTATATTTTAATTTTTACATGGATGTGGTACAAGTACCAAAACAGAAGCTCTTTTGAGGATCTGAGGACAGTAATTCATACTTGTCACTGATCTTTACTCCTCTAAAATTCAAAATGTATAAATTGTCTGTCATCACCTCTGTAATTTAAAAGATACGTAAAAATGTCCCCTACAAAGAGCCCACAGGCTCAACTGGTTGGCTTTTATTTAATTTCAAATAATCATTAATTCTTGTACATAAAAGTAAGGAATGCATGGAAAGGTTGTATATTTAAATGTTATTATATCCTGGGCTGTAGCTTTTACATTCTGTTCTTTCATTCATACAGTTTTATTTACGTTTCTTGTAAATGCATTTATTGTTGCAGTTGCTATTAAAAACTTTGAAATGTGTAGGTATTGGAAAATTGCCCTTTACAATGAATGTACAGAAGAAGTTGCATAGTTTATAATTTTTTAACTTTTTATCTCTTTTTTCTTTATTAATCTGCAATGTTTCATTCTTTAATTCAGTGCAGAGATGATGGGAAATTCAGAACTGTCTCCTGAAGTGGATGTAAATTCTCTGGATGCTCTGATTTCACAAAGTGTGGTAGACCAGCTTCTCAGCAAGTATATGTCAACACTCACTGTGAGTAATAACAGTGCAAAGGCACATTCAGATCAGTTTATAGCTGTATTAGTAGCTCAGTGCTGCTCCTCCATCAGAGAAAACTGTGACAAATGTGAATCCAACACCATCGCTTTTATAAAAAATATCATATCCTATGTGTAAGTTTCTTTATAAAGTCATAATCAGATGATTTTATATACATAAATAATGACATCTCAAGGAGTAGTTACGCTTTACGGACTATTAATAATAATTTATTAGAAAGGAAGGAATTACAGTCTTCATATGCCTAAATCCACAGTGTTATGTTAGCACTTAAAAAGACACTGTGGGCAGTTTGATCCCCATAGTAACCACATCAACATTTGATATAGATGTGAGCTTTTCAAGGTAATCAGGATGTTCATGCTTGCCAGTTTGATTCTTTGAACAGCCTTTTTCCTTTCATGCCTCTTAATTGCATGAGCATAATTTCCTTTTGTGGATGCCATTTCACATGTATCTTAAATATAAAGGCACTGCTTCTTTGTTATCCTAAGAGTCACTAGAAATTGGTCACCTTCATGGCAAAGCGAGCATTATGTGATTGTCAGATCCACTAATTGCCTCCAAGAGTAGATATTTGGGTAGTTGTAACTTTGGCATTGCTGTTCTTAAGTCATTCAGTGAATTCCTCCTAATTTTAGGAGCTCTGCTAAGCAGAGGAGGGAAATTTTTGGGCTTTCCTGTATGTGTCAGCTACTAAAACATGTCCAGCAACAGCAACTACTTGAACTTTATACTCATCACAATAATATGAACCAATCTTGTAATGACTCTAGGAAGCTGTCAGTAGAGACTGTGCTTCCCATTAGCTTTACTAGGACTTTTGTGCAAATTTGTTTTTCTGCACTTACCTTTAGGACAAAAGGGTTTGTTTCGCAAGCTACTTTTGCCTTGACTCAGGAAATGCCTTTGAATTAATTTTGTCCTCACTTAGCATGAAAAAACACACCTATATTGGGTTTCTAGAATTGGGTTTTTCCTTACTTACTGAAAAATATTATGTATAGAATGTTGCTTTATTTTATTTGTAGAATATAAGCAAAACCAATTTGCTACTCAGATAAACAGAGTGGCTTTCTTTTTGCCGATTTTAATTTTTGGCTGTATCTTTCTTTTAAGGCAGAAAATACTGTAACTACCTAGTTCACTTCTACCTTATTTCTTTTGATGTCGTTTAAAAGTGTTTTTAAACACAATATAACTAGTTCTGTATGGCTAAGTACAAGTTGGGACTATCAACTTAAATACTGATGTTCACACCAACAAAAATGTCATGAGAAATAAAATGCAAATAGACTTTAACAGATTTCTAGCATATTGTTTTTCCAATCATCTCAGCTTGAAAAAAAGTCTGTAAATGCTGATCTTAAAGTGAAAAAGTCCCCTCTGCTGCTGGCTTAAAAGATTAAGTCATGCAAGTCATATTTCATTAGAGCAATTCCATGCTTATGAGGAAGGAAGGTAGTGCATCGTTTCACACAATTGAAGAGGGTACTGTATGGACTTCTGTGACCTTTCTGTTTGTGCCTACTGACAATGTGTAATTTTGAATGGTAGGGCACAGTAATATACCTGTAACATGTTGGAAAGAGGTACAAACATTTTTATTACTACAGGTTTCAAGCAGACGTGAACAAAGCAGAAAAGAGGCAGAAATCATCAACCCAAAGCAAGACGGAAATCAAAGCCAGTTATATATTTAGCAAACATGCTGGTCTTTACTCTTGTGAATAGGCCTGTGGTATGTGTCATGCACAAAACCGGCCTTATCTCCTTCTAAGCCCAGTTGTTCTTAATGTCTGTGTGTTTTACATTGTGCTGGGCAGATGGGAGGAGAGCCAGCCATTGTACAGGTCGCTGTATTCTGCAGCATTCGTGTTCCAAGAAGTACAACCCATTTAATCTAATCTTGGGGTTTTGTCCCTGGCAGTAACGAGCACCAGTTTCCTAAAACCTAGGTGTAAAAGGAAGTACAGGAAAATACGTGCTTTTTTTCCTACATTAAGTATTACCCTACTTTTTCAGCTGCTGAAAAACTCAGTTTGAAACCTAAAGCCTAAGCCTTAATAAATTCTTCCAAAATTAGTAAATATGTTGACCTGACAAAACTGAGCTGTCCTTTGTGTTAGGAGCACTCCTGTTCCAAAATGTGCCTAAGCTTCAAACTACTCCAGTTGTGTTCCAGTACTAAACTTTGTCTTTGTCAAAGCAAATTTTAATTTGTCTGTTACCTATATCCTGTAGGGATGGCAAGAGTGGTTAGCATTATCTATTACTATGCCACTCTTCATTATGGAAATGATTGCTATCTAGATATTGTAGCAGAGGGTTTTGTTGTGTTAAATTAAATCTTTTCTTTCTGTTGGTTGCTTTATTTAATGAAGTCTAACATCATTGGCTGGCTGCGAAAAGCACTGGAGACAGATAAAAAAGACTGGATAAAAGAAACTGAACCAGAAGCAGATCAAGATGGGTACTATCAGACCACACTCCCAGCTATTGTTTTTCAGGTAAGACAACCTGTTTATTCTAGAAAATCTACAGAAGCAGTACATGCATTTGGAGTAATGGAGGGGAAGCCAAACTTTCTAGAACACTCTGGTTTCTGTCTTTTGAAGTACAGTGGGTTTTTTTTTTCCCCGTAGAGCTGTTAGTTGGAGGGGTTGTTTCTTGAAGGTTTTTGTTTACCTTTATTTCAATGTTTAAGGCATAGTTCTTTTTTATGTGTAGATTAGAAACATATTTTCCCCAGCGTGTTTAGTTGATATTTGTAATTATGAGCTGCTTTTACTTAGGTCTGTTGTAAAGCTGCAGTAAAAGCCCACCAGATGAAATGTGACTTATTAGAACAGTTTTTGTTAATGCAGTGCTGAGTTAGGCTGTTAATATGGTGCTAAGGTAGTTAGGCATGTATTTATTACTATAAATTATTTGTTATATACAAACACCTTAATACTAGAACAAAAAGTTCCATTGAAGGTTGAAAATGTTGCTGTTTTAAACACAGTTAACATGAATGCCTGTCCAAATAAAAACCAGAAAAGATAAGGCTGTTTCTAAGATCCTTAAAAAAATAAAGCTGCAAAAATTCCCAAGCCTGCACCACCCTGTTGTCGTAGTGGAAAGTTTTGAAAGTGATCATTATCAACCAGTAAAACGTCAGCTTATTATGCTCACTTTCTAATTTTTCTTTACAAACATTGTGTCAGGTACCTTCAGTGAAAGATAGATTATCTCTTCTTCCTACATTTGTTTCCCATTTTATTTTTTTCCACCTTATACCAGGATTTTTGCTACATTCTTTCACATTTGTATTTGTGCCAAGGTTTACTTCATCTAATCATTTTCAGAAGGTGTGTGATGTCAGAGAAACTGGTGGCTGATTATTGGCTCTAGTGATGTCCTGAAAAGGACTGCAGTGAGGTGCATGTAGCAGGGAAATTTTCAAAATCATCTTAGCATAGAAGCAGCTCATGTTCCCACCTGGCTTTGTATTCTTCCTTTCTGGTTTCCCTCCTCTCAAACACAGTTGCCTGTAAGTCACCTAGATCTTCTACCTGCTTGTGTTTCTAAAGGCTTTCACTTGTGTGAGCTCACTACTTGCATATATGGAAGAAGCAAAGGAATTGAGTTGTGGGGTTATTCACTACTAACTGCAGGAGCTGACCCTAGAACTTTGATACATTGTAAAGCCAAAGCACTACGTAATTAAAGAGATTAAGTATTGTTTTGCTGAAGAAAAAAATGCAGACGTTTGCATTGTCAGTAGAACACTGCAGCATGCATTAATGGTTGCCACTAATACATGAAATACAGCTGTGAAAATAGTGATGTTTGGTTTAGTCAGTGGGCTTGTCTTAAAAAAAAACAACAAAGCCAACAAAACGCATCTGTAGAGCTGTTGTTAGTGAGAGTCTCCAAGACTCTAGGATAGGAATTCTATCTTTGTTTTACCACTGATAAAGGCCTCTCTTTATAATTAAACCTTTTTTGTCTCAGATGTTTGAGCAGAATCTTCAGGTGGCTGCTCAGATAAATGAAGATTTGAAAACAAAGGTACTCATTCTATGTCTTCAGCAAATGAATTCATTTCTAACCAGGTAACATAATGTTTTAAATGCAAATGCTTTATCCTATCTCAGTGTCTCTTTGTTCCTCCAGTTCCAATATTTAGGCTTTTTGTTTGGATGTTTCTTTATTGCTTTGTCTTTCTCCCATCACAGGGGGCAAGTTTTTCTTCCCCTTCCTTTTCTTCCTTTTTTTCCTTCCCCAGTTTCACTGCAGAAGTTTCTCTGGTGAGTGCTGGTGAGTGGTACTTTCAGCTCCCACCTACAGAAAGCTTGTGATTTTTCGATTCAGTTCTGCTTTCTTATATATCTCAAATTTTATAACTTTCTCTCTAATGGAAGTGTGAAAACACCTCCTTGGCTGGATTCTGTGTGGAACAGAAAGACTGAACATCACATGAGCAACACACCCTTTATAAAATACTTCTGAATATCTGACAGGCCCTTGTGGAGCATTTGGTCCTATGGGTTATTTGAATTCTTACAGATTTGTGTCTATTTAATGCCATTCCCTGTATGTGTTGCAGGTACAAAGATGAAGCACAACTGTATAAAGAAGATCATCTTAAAAATCGTCAGTATCCTCAGTGCTATGTTCAGTACATGATTGCAGTCATCAACAACTGTCAAACCTTCAAGTAAGTCTGTATGTCCTTGCAATATTGTGAGAAATGTGAGAAAAATAGCTATTGATACTTCAGTTGTAATACTACATCTTCCCAGAAACTTCTCCTTTGCATACAAAGAGGGTTTCAGTTAAGACAGTTTTGCTGACTGAACAAAGTTTAAAAATAGCACTGTTTTAACAGGCAGGTATTGTGGTTGCTTTTGCCTTTGGCAATCCAAGCCATTGCTTGTCACTGGTGAGAAATCATTTGTTATTCCAAGAATTTCATTGCCAAAGGAAAATTTATCTTCAGCTTCTAGAATTTTAAACGGTCATTTGAGTTTTTCTGAGTCTAGCCATCTTCTCTTACATTGGATCTCTCACAGATCACCTTCAAGCAATGTGATCAAGGTGAACTGAACTGGAGAAAAGTAAAGGCAGACCTTCTGTGAAGAGTATCAGAATGTGGCTCATGTTTCAGTTTATGAACAGTCCAACTTCCTGTTCATCCTTAGCTGCTCCCATTTGCAGGTCTACACATCATCAGCAGTTTGCTACCAACACACAAGTAATCTACACTGACCACTCCAAAATCATGCTGGAGAGTAAATTATGGCTTGCAAAGCAGGCAGCAGGCATTGTTTCCCCTTGCAAAAATAACTGTCTGCTATGGCTTCTTCTTTGTTTGTACTCCAAAAATTTAATAGTAGTGTAATTGTGCATCAATAGGTGATGAAAAGCCTTTCTTTTGTTACAGGGAATCTATCATCAGTCTGAAAAGAAAATACTTGAAAAGTGACATGGAAGACACGTTGTCAATCAGTCATGCAAACATGGATGCAACTTTAGACATCATTGCTAAAGAAGGCTGCTCTAGCCTGCTAGATGAAGTCTTCATGGATTTAGAGGTTAGAACTTTTTTCCTCAAAAAACCCAGAAGTATTATTTAGAAAGAAAAAAATAATTCAGAATTAAGTAGTTGTGGAGCCTTTTGATTGCTAAATATACATAAAATATGTGGGTTTTATATATGGGCTAGCAAAGTGTCAGCACACATTAATATTGTTCTTCACTGGTGTAGTTTGCATGTAGGAGACTGGAAGGTTGCCTAATTAGGTTTCATGGGATAACTTAAGGCAGGTGCTTTGTATATAATTAATATTTTCTAGCAGATGTACTTAGTCTTGTATTGTTGAGTTGTAAGAGTTGTTTGGGAAACTGCTGCTGATATTAAGTTGTCATTGCAGGTACAGTTCACCTGTAATTAATATATTTAATTGATTCTAACAGTGGATCCTTTCTGTCTGGTAGATTTCCATGTTTAGGAATTCTAGCTTCTTGTGTAAAATCCCACAGGGAAAAAATTACTGCCATAAAGAAACTGGGAGGTTGGGGAGGGAGACAGGGCAATTAGAGAAACAGCAGGAAATGGTGAAGAGAGATGCTCTGGGATTTATAGGAAGTGTAATAAAATTTTATTACAAATTTTATTTTAATGAACTAATTTTATTTTATTATATAAATGCGTTGAGTGGCTCACATGAGGAAGGATATGGGAGAAGCATAGTTTAGAAATTGACAACATTTAAAATTGTCACCCATTTTTTAGTAACTGCACTGATCTGATGAAACTGTCAAAAACCTGATCTGATCTCTTGTTTGTCACCTTCTCAGCCACATCTGAATGAGCTGATGACTAAGAAGTGGCTGATGGGGTCTAACGCAGTGGGGACTATCTGTGTCACTGTAGAGGATTATTTCAATGACTTTGCAAGAATTAAAAAGCCTTACAAAAAGGTAGGTGCAAAATACTCACTAATACTTTGCCAATGTACTCTGAGCATCATGTTGATTTGGAATTTCTGAACACCATGTGGAATTCAAAACTGAAGTGCAGATATTGGAATTGATTCATTACTGGAAAAGAAAAAAAGTGTTCATCAGTTCATACTGCAGAAGTCTGAAACTACTTTTTTTTTAGTTCACAGGCTTCTTATATTGTCAAAGGCAGATCTAAGTTGCAGTATTTAGGCCAGGAAACTTCTTGGCATGTTACTAGATATTTTTGCTTGTTTGTACTTTCCTACCTCTCCTCAGAAGTTTGTAGTCAGATAAAATTATCTCTTCGGAAACTAGCTTTGCTGGTCTGTAATTACTTTTTTTATAAATGCACATCAAGTAATTCCAAGTTTTAATATATACAATGAAGTATAGTGAATTTGATGCCATAAGGGTTAAGAAATAATTGCAGAGCAATGTTTAAAGTGCTCTTATAATAGTACATGTGCTAGGTTAGGGGATTTTTTTTCATCTAGTCTCTCAAAGGCTATCTGGATTTCTCTATTGATAGAAGCAAGTACAGTAATGTGGAAGATTAAAGGCAGGTTCATGTAATAAGACAGTGTTAAATGATTGTCTAACACTTAGGAACCTAATAGAAAAAAAATAGAAGCTAGTAAGATCAGTATATACTGAGGTCTTCGAAGAAGCTCTTAGAAGGGCTTAAAAGACAGTCTCCAAATCATACACTTATTCTTTCTTACTTTAATTCTCAAAGTGATAAAGGGAGCTACTCAGAGTTTCTCTGATGACCTCTTAATCTTCAGTATTTGCAGATCCTAGAGGCCTTATTATATATGTATTTTCAGTCCAGAAGAAGTACACAAAATAAGTTGAGTCAGTCCCAGAATTAGTCTATATCCGTGGAACAGCTTTCTTTTCCAGATTTAGTTTGTTACTGTGAGGTATGAGTGCTTGGCGTGAGTATTGAGGTGTTAATACCAATCTCTGCAATCACATTTCATCATGTAGCATTTATTGCCACCTTGTGGGGAAGGAGCTTACAAGCAGATTCTTTGGCATTTAACATACCTGCTTTTCCACTGTCTCCCAGCACAAAATTGTCCCATAAAAGATGCCGTATGTGCTAGCACAGGCTGGACCACACTTCTGTTTCCCTGATTTGTGATGGGATTTTTTCAGGTTCTAAAATACTCTTGGATAATCCTGTTTTGAAAGTACAATTTTTAAAAGTCACATGAACAAAGTGCCTCCGGGAAGACTGTAGCCAAATGGGACGCATACAGTTCTGAAAGAGGAAATCTGGATCTGAGGCATTCTGCTTTGCTGTTTTCCTCATGTGTAAATTGAATGCTCTCACTGGTGGCTCTTGTGGAGTGTTCTCAGTTGTAGTGGAGCTGTTCCCCTGTTCCTTTCCAGCAGGAGGGGCCTTACATGTCAGCCCCACACAGTCTGTTTGTGCAGTTCATTTTCCTTTGTGTAATTGGCATCAATTCCAGCACACAAGAGGAGCTGTCCCTGAGCAACCACCAAACTCTGGTATTTCTGCAGACTCTTGAGACCAGAACTTCAAATTGTATTTTCAGTGTTCTGGATGAGGGTTGACTTCCAGTACTTTGCAATTTGTTGTTTTCTCCCTTTTTTATTTTCCCCCTTCTCTCTCTTTTCCTCAAACTTTTTTTTTATTCAAACTTTGACTGAAGAACATGTTTCAAGAACAACTTGAAACTAAAGTTTGATCATACTAATAAAACCTGGTAAAAAGTTTGTGACTACCTGTTACAGCAGCTTTTTCTTAATCATAAGTAACTTTGCCACCATGCTTAACAGGAAGACAAAACACCTGAGGACTCGCAGGATTTAAGGACTCTGCTGACATTCCTGTTGAAAAATAAGCATGTGAAGGTTTGGGGGTTTTAGTTTTGTTCTTTATTTCCAAACCTTAGCATTACCCTTGCACCAATACCAGATGCTTCATCCAGGTACCAGTAGGTATTTCCCATAAAGAGAGAAGTGCAGAACAACAAATCAGTCAAGGAAGATTTGAGTAAGTGATTGTTCTTTGGTGCTCCTCAAAAAACTCAGACATGTTATTAAAGATATCTTGGGTTTGTTGCTTCTTGTGATTCGCTCATCGTTAGGGAAGGAGAGATTTTAATTTCTGTTAGCACTGTGAAAATCTAAAACCACTCAGTCTGTATTAGCAAAAATTGTATACTGATGTTTAAGTGCAAATACACAGTTCAAAGCCTAAAAATAACGGCTACATCTGCAGGTATCTGGCATAATCTCCCACTTTTTTAATTTCTTTCAGACAATGACTCTTGAGGCCCATCGGCGAGTAGTTGTGGAATACATCAGAGCAATCATGCTGAAACGGATATCTTTCAAGAATGCAGAGGAGAGAAAAGAGGGTGCAGAAAGAATGATCAAAGAAGCAGAACAGTTCAGATTTTTGTTTAAGAAGCTTGCAGCTGTAAGTATTTGCTTTGGGTGGTGCTTTTAACCTATGGTAATGGTAAATTACCATAACCACATATGTTTATTGCTTGGGGGAAATAGCTAGAGTTAAATCTCCATGTCTCCAAAACGTTAGTGACTTGGGAATATCAAAGGATGCCAGCTGAGGGCACAGATAGAGATTCTGAACACAGGCCAGCTGCTAAAATTCCTGAGCACCAGTTTCTACTGCTTGGTGTTTATACAGCACTCTGCAGCTAAATATTTGAATGGCCTCAGAGAGATAGGTACCCTGAATTCATAGTAATAAGTGAAAGAAAAAGAGTTAAAAAAAAAAAATCTGTCTTTCCTTTTCCTGGCCAGAAGAAAGGCTGATCTGGCATCAAATAGATGCCATTACTTACTAGCTAAGGAGTATGCAGTGTGTTCATCTGATCAATAAGATGAGTATGCTGACTTCATTTAAAGTCCAATAGAAATAGAAAAGACAGGCTAAAAAGGGTATTTGAAAATCAATGTACAAGACAGGCCTAAAAGTTTTAGCTGCACAAGGAAAAAGGATCTTCAAGAAAGCTCCTAGAGCCAACAAGTGACAAAACAATGCACAGAAAGCTAAAGCATGAAAAACTAGGGTAGCTGATGGAAGAGGTTGTGGAATCAAGGAAACAAACCATACCTGATTGGCAAAACGAGATGAGCTTGAATTAAGGATACTAAAACATCCAGAGTTTAAATAGATACAGTTCAATCAATCAGTAGCTGAAAGCTGCTTTGGTGGCCAAATGACTTGAAGGAATCTAACAGAGGGCCAGTTCTGAAGAACTGTTTCGGAAGAGATCTAGATTCCACGTCCGTTATTCCTAATTTTTGTGCTCATAATTACCCAAAGTTGAAGACCAGAATGTATCACTGTGTGGATAAATGCAACATATTGTTTGTAGGACACTACTTCCTTCACTGATATTCTCAGAGTAGGTCTCTGATTGAAGAACAGGGAGAGAAAAGGATTATGGTGACAAGTCACAAATATTTTGGTTTTTTTAATGTCTGAAAATTCAGCTTTTTGGGAAATTCAAGGGCATTGTCAGACAAAACATTAATTAGAGGATTATTTGTAAATTTGAGGGGTATTGTTACTGTTCTGGGGCATTTTTAATATTTTTTGTTTACTTTTGCAGGGTTCTGGAGAGGACACTGAAGGACTCTGTGACATCATTGAAGCCATTGCAGAGGTTATCAAGCTGACTGATCCTTCACTGCTCTATCTGGAAGTTTCAACTTTAGTCAGTAAATACCCAGATATCAGGTATTTATATCATTCTTTGCCCTCAGATTTGATATATATAGATAACATCATAATTTCCTTGGGTTTTGGGCAAATTTTGAAATTCAAAGCAGTGTGAAAATGTGTTCATATTTTTCATATTTTAGAATGTAACCGCTTTCTTGTGGAAAATAATGTAAATTAGTAGTAGTAGTATATATTATTATTATAAATGTATAAATTATATATAAATCATAAATTATTATAAAAGTATTATAAATGTGAGCTGGACTAGGAGTTACAGCTACTTAAGCATTGCAGAAGGAATACTGAAAATACTTCACTTCTCTGTGTTGGAAAGCTAAAATAGGTTTTAGAGTCCTAAAAACAGCCAAAGCAGTGCTTTATATTGAGCAGGAAAAACCGGTTCTGAGTGAGTAGACATCTGATTAAGAATAAAAAAATACCTGCTGAAACTCAGTGAAAGGATTGCCAATTAAATGCTAATTTTGACAAAATTTTACTTGTGCAAAGTCTCCTAATGCCAGTTGTACCCTTTTCCTTTGGCAGGGATGACCACATTGCAGCTTTGCTGACAGTGAGGGGCGATGCCAGCAGAGATATGAAGCAGACTATCATTGAAACTTTGGATCAAGGTCCAAGCCAGCCGAATCCAAACTATGTGCCAATTTTTAAAGAAATTACAGTTCCTACTCTCACTGTGCCAAAACTACTTAAGTAATTGACAACTCTGTGTTTGTGTGTCATTACTGCTCTGGGATCAACAGGTTTGAAATATTTGTGGGCAAATTTGGCAATGCTGTTTTGAGTGAAGTTCAATAGACATTGATATTTGCTAGGCATATTTCTTTCTAAAGACTTGGACGTGAGGAAATGCAAGATTTCTGAAAGAAGAAGGATTAAAGGTCATGTTTGAAGAAAGAAGCTTTTAATGGCATGGAGTTTTTTTACTGACTGTTTGTCACAGCTGGTTTTGCTGTCAGCAAATACATTTTTCTTGTGGAATATGTCTGCACAGTGCACTGCAATGCTATATAAAGATATTTATACCAAAACCTGCAGAGCTGTATTAGTGCTGGATATACTAACATACATCACTTCCAATACCTGAGACTCCTTTAGAACTGTCTTTATATGGCACTGCATTCAATGTTAATGTCAACCCACTTTCACATTATATTTTGTGTATGTACTTATTTTGGTGTAAAATAGTTTATTGCAGAAAGCTTAATTATGAAATCAGTTTCCTGACTTAAAGGACTGAATGAAATTGCTGCGGTGCAATTTGATTTATAGGTTAAATGAATAAAGACATAAGGTACAATTTTTTTTCACTGATTCACTAAAAACAGCACATAAAGTACACCAGTTGAATAAAATGTTAAACCATTGCTATGTTCAGCTATGATTGCAGATTTACAGAGCATGTAAATCTTGTTGTTGTTGTTCTGAGTGTGAATAAACATAGGATTTAATAGTTTTCTGAAAACACAAGATACTAGGTTTTCTTTCCACAGTATTTTCAGATTAATGTAATTATAAAATAGTACTAGCCAGTTGTGAATTCAGAATTCCTTGATGAAGGACACATTTAAGGCATTATCTCTTAGTACCTGACCAGAGCTGTTGGAGGTAAGCACAAGGAAGACACAGGCCTACATTGTTTAAACTTAACATTGTAGATGGCATGTATGTAATGCCTTTGGCCTGTGGCCACGCAGGCCTTGTGCCATTGCAGTCCTGTCCCCAGCTCCTCTGTACCCCAGAAGAGGTATGTTCAGGGGCAGCAGTTCGGAGAAAGGATAGATCTGACATTGTGCCTTCCTGCAGTGGCAGGGACAGTGTGTCCCCAGAGATGGTTTGGTAAAGCATCATCTTGGTATCTCTGTGCTTGAAGGGTTTTAGCACAGGAGGTCCTTGGGTCCCATGGGACCATAAACTGCCTAGAAATTTTAAGTAAAGGGAGGGGAATTTGACTTTTTCAGAGGGTTATGTTCAGCCCTCAGTAAAGAATTCAGTGTGGTGATGCTAATTTGGTTTGTATTCTAATTCCATCCTGTCCCTGAAATTCTTCCCCTGCGTGCTTTAGTCCTCTCCTAGTGTAAGGGAATCCGTTCGGCGGGCTTTGTTTCCCTCTGTATCCCTTCCTTCTCTCAGCGGTGATGCAGAGACGTCTCTTGGATGTTAAACTTGCGCTCTTTCCCCTCCAGGACACGCCAGCTCCCCTGAGTGGGGACGCCGCAGGGATCGCTCACAGGCACGCTCCTGCCCTTGCCGGAACCTTGCTGACGGGTGGTGGCGGGGCGGGGCNCGCGCCCGGCAGCGGCGGGAACGGGGAGGTGCCGGAAGCGGGGCGGCTGCCGCCGGAGCCCGGCCACCGGCCCGGCGCATCCAGCACGGGCTTCGGCTGCCGGGGCGCCTGGCAGCGCTATGAACATCGCGGTGGTTTTCCCGTGGGAGGAATCTGTAGGAAAGGGTTGAGGACGAATAGATGTGGATGTACTTTATAACGAGGGTAAAGGGGATTGATGGGAGCGAGAAGGTAACCTTGAGAGCGCTGAAGTAATTTTTAACCTGAGATAGCAGAAAGGATAGTAGAGTCAGGAGGATCAGCGCAGCAGTGCAGGGAAGGAATCTGATAAATGCTAATGGAAGACTTTAAAGCTACCAACGAGAAGACATAGCTGCGCCAGGGGACGTTTAGGTTGGATATCGGGAGGAATTTCTTCTCAGCAAGGGTGACTGGACGTTGGAATGGGCTGCCCAGGGAGGCGGGGGAGTCGCCGTCCCCGTCCCCGGAGGTGTTTAGGGAGGGACGGGACGTGGCACTCGGTGCCATGGTCTGGTTGGCACGGTGGTGTGAGGTCGTAGGTTGGACTCAGTGATCTCAGAGGTCTTTTCCAACCTAAATGTGTCTGTGAAGTATTCTCTTGACTTCACCTGGAGCAGAGGGACCTGCAGTGGAGTTAGCAGGCTTGTGCTCAACAAACACAAACTGGCAAGATCTTATCAGTAAGGAAGCCAAAGGCGATTTCCCAATTATGTCACGTTGAGGAAACTGGGGAGGTGCCTACGTTGGATCCATTTTTATGGGAGATGAGTCAAGACAGATCCTCTGACACAAGCAGCAGCAAGAAGAGGTTAACCAGTAGAGAAAGAGTACTAAGTTTCTAAAACTGGCTGATATTTACGGAGTGACTCAGGAATGCAGCAGCTTACCTACCCAGCCTGCTGTGAAACAACTTCCTCTGAGGACTCGGCAGAGGCATGCATGAAGCCAATTCTCTTTTTAAAGGGTCCAGAAATAAACCGATCAACAATCTGACTTCTGCACCAGGAAAATAAGTTAAAATAATTTAAAATAATGTAGTTAGTCAGGAGAGTTGTGTGGCTTTGTTGAAAATATTCCTTCTGGCACACTACTGTATAAATACTGGACTATGTTTATTAAGGATTGGATATGGATATGGTGGCTAGAACTTGAGCAATTCATATAATCTGTATGCTTTTCAAAAACATTCCCACCACTGTCAAAAGGCCCTTGAAGAAATTCAGTAAACGTAGAATGAATGGAAGCCTTCTTTAGTGTATGGAAAACTGACTGGAGGGGGTGTGTGTGGTCATGCGCCACACTGACAGATGGAGCTCTCCTGGGATCTTTATGTAATCTGGTCAGGAGCAGCTGGGGGAAAAAGAGAACGTTTAGATTGGATGGTGGGAAGTTTTATATTGTGGGTGTGGTAAGGCACTGGAACAGGTTGCCCAGAGAAGCTGTCTGCCCTATCCCTGGAAGTGTTTATGGCCAGGCTGGAGCTCTGAGCCATCTGGTGGATTTGAAGGTGTCCCTGCCCACAGCCGAGGGGGTGGAACTTAATGATCTTTAAGGTCCCTTTCAAGCCAAACCACTCTGTAGTTCTATGATTCTGTGAAAAGAGGATGAATGATCAGTGAGGTTTGCTGTTTCCTGCAGTAACTGAGGCCGTGAAAGGTTGCAGAAGCACCTCACAGTCCTGAACGACTGGGCTGTATCAGCTTGTCATGGCCAGATCATGATCCTTGTATGAGAGGTGATCTGCATATGTCAGGTAGAATCCAGAGTGGGAATGATGTCCACGAGGAAAACACATTCTAATTTTGCATAATTTTGTTTATAAAAGGAATGTGCTGATTGATGGTGTTCAGGAGCAAGATAAGTAGGTCATAATGCATTTTTCTGAAAATATCAGCTTAGCACTTGGTAATGGCTCATAAAAGGTAAAAAATGTTCACAATATTAAGAAGATAAACAGATTAAAAAGGGGGAATATTTGTAACTGAAATCTTTGCAATTTATGCTTGCAATTTTAATGTTGCATGCAGGTTACATAATTCTTGAAGATGGGGAAGGAAGCAATAGAATGAACTGAAACTGTTTAGAAAAAGATAGCAAGAACTAAAGGAAAAGAAAATCAGCTTCTGTGAACAGAGATCAACTGAGCAGGGCTCTTCTTTGGAGTGGTAGTAAATGAGGGAAATGAAAACTGTCAGTCTGAGGGCAACATCCTCGTATGAAATGGAGGGAAGTCCCCCCCATTTTCAGATACCCTTCTAAAGAAGGCATGATCATTCCTTATTGGGCAGAAATTACTTATTTCATTAATTTTGGTATAGAACTTGAATCACTAAAACCATGGACCATGAAGGCTCAGTGGAAGCTTGAACCTGCCTGTGCATTTTCCTCTTTGAACCCCTTTCAGGGTCAAGGCGCTGCAGTCGGTGGAGTCTTTCAGTCCTTTGGTCACATAAGGGACTTTCTTTCTATTGCCAGCATGTGAGACAGTGTGGGTGACAAACCTGTTGCTCCAGTTTGCAAAATAAATGGCTTGCTACTGTGACATTAGGCATTTTGTGGATTTAACCAACATGTATGCTCTGTAGTTATCTTAAACAGAAATAAATAAAAATACTTCCTTGTGCAGAGCATGCCCAGAACTGTTTTATTATCAGTGTGCATTTCTGTGTGTCTCTTCACTCAAAAGTAGGTCTTTCAGACCTTTGGAGACTCTTGTCATGTTCCAGAGAATTTTCTGGAAAATAAAAATCTCATCTGGTGAGTGAGAACCAGAATGTCGAAGTCTTCAGTAAGTAGAACGTGTTAATTTCAGCCATTTAAAGCTTACCACCTGTTTTTGTTTGTTTGCTTTTTCCCAGAGTTGATAAAGACAGGAGTGGAATAATATCTGATAATGAACTTCAGCAGGCATTATCCAATGGTAAGTCTGTAAATGAGCAGTGAGGTAGTTCATTTTAAACTTCATGATAAATTTGTTGTGAAAATTGTTACTTGATGCTGTCATTCTTTGTATGGAAGGGGGTGGGAAGTGTTCCTACCACTCACTAATTACTATTTCATCTACAGCAAAGGGCTGGAAAGAGAAAAAATGAACAATATTTGTGATTTTTTTGTTTGTTTTAAACTGCGTATCTATTGTAACCATTACTGGTCTGTATTCTGAGGAATGAGGGCGTACACATCCCTTTATTTTTTTTCCCAGCTCTGCTTCCTAGAAATCATAGCCAGTGATTGATATATTCCTTACTCATCACTACTGAACCTTTGGTTTTTAACTAGAATCAGTGTATAACCTGGGCAAAGATTTGTTTACAGCCAGCCTTCTCATTGAATGTAATTTATTTTTCAAACAGTATGCTGCAGTAAATTAAGTACGTTTGGGGTTTTTCCTAACAGAGTAGAAAGATGCACTCTAGATCTAGTAATAAAATTTTCTAGCAGTCTCTCAGTTCCTTGTTGTAATACTCAAAGAATAACTAGGGTATTGTCAAATAACTCATGGAAACAAAATTAAAAATGAAACATTTTTCCAGCAGCCTATTTTTACTTTCCTCCCATGACTCAGGGTGGGTAGAGTTGTGCTCTGTGGGGTTTTTTTCTGTTTGGAAATATGACAAAGGGCATATTCAGGCTGTTTGTCCAGTTTTGAGTCTATACCAAGTTCCTCTTCTCCCAAAGCTTATTCCTTTTTCCCTCCCGTGCTTTGTGACTGAGAAGGGCTTAAACTGATGTTGTGAGCTGCAGCACACACAGGGCCCATTTTTGTCAGTAATTGCCTGACTTGAAATAAATTTATTGGGTTCTATTCAGTAAAATTGCAGTCTTGTAACTGAACTGGATTTACTAGAATATTGCTAATAATGTATCTGATAAATTAAAAGCAATGTGTAGTGCCTGCCAGACCTAATCCCTAATTAAAATTTCAAATAAAATCTTTAGCAAAAACTAGGTTAAGTTGCCATTTTCATTTAGATTACAGTGATGTTTAGAACTGTGAGGAACTGTAATTTTAAATTTTCCCTGTTTCATATTCTATATATTTTAAATATCTTCTCATATGAACGTGCCATTTTTAATGTTATGTATTTTAAATATCTCCTCATATGATTGAATTTAAGGGTAACAGGCAGTGATGACTAACTGAGCTCTTTTTTTCCTTATTTACAGTGTAGAGTAGCAGTTTCAGTGCTTTGCAGTTATAAAGAATGCCCTACCAAGAGTTAGAAAAAATATTTACAGAACTGTAAGCTTCCTGCATTCCAAGAGATTCTAGATCTTGTACACCAAACAATTCACTCTATTATTTTCAAAATATATCCTCTAGTGGATGATTGTGCATGGCTGGCCTACAATTTAACATGGGCTAAAAGAATGTTATGTGTTTATTTCTAAAACATTAAAAAAAAGGCTGCATTGTGCTCAGACTTACACATTCAAAGTTCAGTGTGGTTTTGACAGTTTGACATTTTCAACCTGTGAAGTTTATGTGGATAACAGTGTGCATATCTGGGAGGGGCTGATCATCACTTTGTTCAACTGCACAATAAAATCCTTCACTTCCTTCTTCTTCTGTGCTGTTGTGGGAGTTAAGAGTAGAGTCAGGAGAGGAGACACAGGAATAGTCTTCACTGTCTGTTGAAACGGGGAAATCAGTACAGTTCTTCACCTCTGAAGTTGCTCAGATTTCACTCTGGTGGCTCTGTGAGTCACCTGAATGTTTCAAGATGAAGTAAGTTCACTTTCAGACTGTATTTTCATTTTTTTCTCTTATTCTGTTCAGTGTTAAATGCTGGCACCTTATTAATTCCGTTATTTCAATTTTTTGGGGAGACACAGCTTTCAGGTACTGATATTCTGTCTAAAATACTTCTTCAGCATTTTCAGAGTCGTTTTTCCTCTTTCTCTGCTTACACGTCACTTTATGTGCAAATAGTCACAGGGCCTGCCTACAGCAGAGGGCCCTCCCTGTAGGTAGAGCACTGCCCGTGACCTGCAAAGCCATCTCAGCTCAGCCCTTCTTCTGCTGGGATTTGTGGTCAGCTGACACATCGCTGGGAGCGCCTCTGCAGGGCCCTCGGCTCACGACTCCTTGTGGCCTCACGATTCCTTGGGCCCCTGCAGGCAACCACAGCCAGTTAATTATGTGCTGCTTCGTGCTCCTGGTTCCTTCACAGGCTCTGGAGAATCGATGGTGAAATTCCAGATGAGGCACAGGATTCCTCTTTGTTTAAAGCTTAATGCTTCCTAAGGCTGGGGAATGCTCTCAGCGAAGTGAGAACTGTTTCATAATGACAAGCCTCTAGACACTCAGAGAAGTACAGAGCTCCTCTCCACATGACTACTGCTCAGGCCCTTTCAAGCAGCAACATTTCTTGGTTAAAAAATACCAGTTCAAACTAACACTTAATTGTTTTAGCAGTGGAGGTGGGATTTGTATTGAACAACTCTAAAGTGCAATTTATGGTTATGCCATGTCAGGAACCCTTTCTCTTCTGTCAGAAACTGGAAAAATGTCCTGGAATAGTCCTGTAAAAAGGAAATGAGCAGATGGGTTTTTACTGAGGAACCAATATGAGGCCTTGATTGAGTTAAAACACTTCTGCTCCTGTCAGTAGGAAAGAGGTACTTCAGTTTAGATCTTGCCTTATAGCCAATACTTCCTGACAGCCTGGGATGAAAAAGTCCTTCTCAGATCTTCCAAGGTTTGTTAGGGTTTTTTTAGCCTTAAAAGTGCTGGTTTCTGGGTGGTATTTGTAAAACACTGGTCTGAAGTCATCTCTGAATGGTGAAACTTTCTTACTTCCAAGCAGCCTTATTTTTTGATACGCCAGCTCCATGTCACATAGCTCTGAATTCAGTGTTCTTAACTGATTTGTTTGGTTTGTTGCATTTTTTTTTTAATGCTGAGGAATTCTTAATTCTCAACTAAGTAATTCTTTCTGTTTCAGGCACGTGGACTCCATTTAATCCAGCAACAGTCAGGTCAATTCTTGGTGAGTGTAGTTGTGTGATGGGACGTAGTCCTAAAGTACTGTTTTGTGGTCTGTTCAGATGATTAAGAATGCTCTCAATTGCTACACTGATTTTTTTTCCCTTGGAGTGCCCAGCAGTAGTCAGTTAAATTATTTTCCCTTTTGATTAATAGAGGAATACGCTTTGCATACACACATGTGCACTTGTCAAAGTAACCTGAGAAAATGTTACTGCATAATTGATTAGATAATAAATATAATTTATTATGCATGAGATTGTTATCTTAAATTTTCTAAAAAGATATTATATAAATTGTCTTGAGAAGTAGTCTTTCCTGTCTTGAATTTAAGCCCATGTTTTACTCCAAAAATACCAAACAGAAGCTTTACAATGCTTGAATTCTGTTAGTGTCTAAACCAACTGCCAGTAATGTGGAAGGTGATGGTGTGGAACAGAAGGATGAAGATTTAAGAAAATAAATCAACTCTTTTCTATCACATAGTTCATAAATCCAATTGCTTTGTTTTCAATAAGTGTTCAGCAGCAGTCTTGAGTTCCATAGCTGGGTGACATGCTTACTGTATAAATATAACAGTATCAGTAAGTCAAATGCAGATGAATATCCCAGTACTCTTGGAAATTATGTAAGACTTTTTAATGTGTCCTTAGAAAAGAACAGTCCACCCCTCTGCCCCTTTTGATTCGTCATTGGATGATCAATCAAGCCGTCAGTTCTGGTACTTTTACCCTGCTTTATAGTTTTTACCTTCAGTGAATGACTGCTTGCTTTTTCTTGGCAGAACTTTCCAAATTACCACTTGCAGTTTAGCAGTTTCTTTTCTCTCTTCAGAAGCTTCCACAGAGCACTCTTGCTAGATAGCAAGACTGCACTCTTAGCTAGATGAGACTTAAAGTCCTGGCAGATCTTGCTGAGGAGCAGTATGAGGTTTTATACATGTTTCTTACTTTTTATTTCAGGCATGTTTGACAGAGAAAACAAAGGAGGTGTGAACTTCAATGAATTCACAGGAGTCTGGAAATACATCACAGACTGGCAGAATGTCTTTCGAACGTATGACAGAGACAATTCTGGAATGATTGACAAAAATGAACTAAAGCAAGCACTAACAGGTTTTGGTAATTCATTAGTAATTACAGTTTTTATGACTGGGTTATGTCATAGAATAAGCTGCTTACTGGTACTGTTGCAGAGGTGTACTGCTCTGACAAATGTGACTAAAAAGTGATGAGCAGCTCTCCTTTTAGGTATAAAGTACCTTTTAACGATGTCCAAAAACTCTTTCCTTAAATAGAGAAAAAGGAAAACATTCCACGCATGTCCTGACACATCCAGTTCCAGTCTCCTCTGTGACATGCTCTGAGAGCATTATGAATGCTTCAGGCAAAGTTTGAACTTGATAGAACTTGCCACTTTTTAAAACAAGGCCAGCTGTCTATGCTGTGAGAGCATTCTGATGGCTAAGGAACTTTCATTCCAGTCACTTCACTTGTCAAGACTTGAGCTGCAGCCCTAAACCATTCCCTCAATCAAACAGTTACCTTACTCTGTAATTACATTTACTGTAACTCTGTATATAACTATTATTAAGCATGGGGTTTATTGCATGCATTTTAGTTTAACAGAGTTATTTAGGAAAAAGAATCATTGTACTCCTGTTTTCTGGTTTTGTTACACATGCCTGCTAAACAACCTTGTTCTTTTTATAGAAGGACTGCAGTAATTGAAACCTTTTTAAGTATTTCTCTTCTTCCAAGGTTACCGACTCTCTGATCAATTCTACGATATTCTTATTCGGAAATTTGACAGGCAAGGAAAAGGACAAGTTGCTTTTGATGATTTTATTCAGTGCTGTGTTGTTCTGCAGGTAAGAAAGGAGATGTACTTTAATGTCAATTGAAAAAAAATTACCTTTTCTTCAGCTTTTCTGATTCTCACTTCAGCAGTGGATCTAGAACTTGCTTTTATTTATACTAAGTCATTTGAACTAAGCATATGACAAGCGCTAGGAACATCTTTGTGTATTGGCCTCATTAGTAATTCCTTTGCATCTCAAGTAAATTTGATATAATGAGTGAGGGACAAAAAAGTGTAAAATAGTATCAATGTTTTACAGAGTCTGTTAGTTTAATACAGACTTCAGAGCAGTTCCTGCAGGGAAAATGGTAGAAATACACAAAAAACCTCCCAACGTTTCAGTAACACAACAGAGAGAGAACACTGAGGGAAAGCAGTTCTAAAACTAGCATCTCTGTTATTTAGACACATCACTCGTCTTATATTACAAATGTAATTCATTTGTAATATAAGGCAATTATAATTAGTTACAGAGTTGAACTTTGCTAGAAAGGGCTTTGAAATGGAGTGTCACTCAGCTGATGTCAATGGAACTGTGCTGGCAGTTGTTCTGGTCCTTTATGCTGTCTGGCATCTCTGGCGTTATACAAAGGCTGTTTAGAGAGCAATAGCACGTAAAGCGTATTTGCCTAGAAAGTGAGATATGCACAAGGTATGCATGGGATTCTGTCTCCAGATGACTCAAACATTGCACTGTCTTTCCTTCTGCTTTAAAGCCAGTTACAAAAAGCCATCTGGTCTATAAAGAAGTGCCTAGGTAGCCTTAGGTATTGCATCATTATTGCACTGAGCTATCTTTAAATGTAAGACTGAAAAATAGCTACAGAGGGGATGAACACAAAGGGTTCCTAAAGCTGCAGGAGCCCAGGTGGCAAGGGGAGTATGTGGCATTCTGAACCTTTCCCCAGAACAAAAATGTCTATTATCTGTTGTCTCTGCTCCTCAGAGGCTGACTGATGTGTTCCGACGATACGACACGGACATGGATGGCTGGATTCAGGTGTCCTATGAGCAGTACCTCTCCATGGTCTTCAGCATCGTATGACGCCCCTCACCAGGAATCGCACACTGGCGTTACACAGACTGGAGCTGCCAAATCATCCTCTACTGAATAAGATCCTTGATGTATTATTATGGATGCAGCATCACATTCTTAAACTTTGTATGTTGGTAATCACCTTCAGAATCTGTACCTGAGTTGGTTTTTATTTTGTATTATTGTATGATACGACCATCTCTGCTTACTGTAGTACAGAAAGCACAGAATCTAGATTTAACTGGTACAATGTTGAACATTACCTCTTACACATATCATGCATGGGAAAAATGACTCTTTAGAAATGCCAAATTAAAATAATGCTTACTAGTTTATATCAGTGGAAAGCCAGAAATTGCACAACATGTTTTGCATGTGCCTTACTTTTATAAGAGTTTAATGTATTAATTTTTAATACAGAATTTAAAATTAAGTAAAAATACTAGGTCAACTTGTTGTCTATTTCCCTTTTGTACAGCTTTAAGGGGATGGTGATTTTATTTCTGTATTCTCATTTTCTGCGATTCAGGGATCTCTCCACTTGGCTGGCTTTTTTAAATTTTATTTTCTAGCTGCATCCTTCTTTCAGGATATCCTTGGGAGGGCTTCAAATAGACCTTCTTCACACCTATGAAGAAGGTCATACTGCATCTCCCTTGATAAGTTCCCCACAAAAATGAACTGTGACTCTGAATATGCTCCCTTTGCTTAGTTATCTCATTTAAAACCAGAAGTCTTCCTTTTTGTGCTGAAGCACTTATTTGAAGCAGCCTCAAACTGACAGTCAGACATCCTCATAGCTTTACCCTACATCTCACCATATACAGCTAATGAGAGAGAGTGGAAAAACTCAAGCAAGACAAGTAATGACTGATTCCTGTCACACACTATCTCTTGCAGTCACTCTGAAGAAGCAACCTGGAGAAAGCAAAGACAACCAAAAAAAGGTACAATGTTCCTTCCAGGTGACCCTGAGATTGGCTCAGATGGTCAGAGAATGGTGCAAATAACACCAAGCTCACATGTTCAATCCCGGTATAGTCAATTCACTGAAGAGCTGGTGACCTTTGTGGACTCTTTCTAACTCAGACTATTCTGTGAATCTGTCTCTTACCCAGAGGAGAGTGTCTGGTGTCAGCCTGAAGGCAGCAAAGTGGCAACTGTTATCAAACATCTGTCCTGCTACTATTTGTCAAGTAATAATCAGACCCTAGTGTCAGCTCTGAACACTCTTCTGGTGTCAAGTATGTGGGGAAAAACCAACAGCCTCCACAGCATAAGAACACATAAAGAGTTCTCCCAAAGCACTTTGTGTATCGTCACCCAAACAGCAAGGAATTGGTCTGCAGTGAGGAGAGAGATCAGGAGTAACAACCAATGTCAGAAACCACCTCATTCAACAGCTGTGAAAGTTATTTAAGTTGAAGAAAACAATGGAAAAAGACTTCCACCAGTTACTTCTTTGAACGTTCCTCCCTAGAAGGCTGAGATAATAACTATGTATGCTCTCTCCAGAAAAAAAAAAAAAAAAAATCTAACGGAAGAGCCCCAAATTTCTGGGCTCAAAACAGCTCCCCTGTTTCTTTCCCATGAAGGAACCTGCCCCTTTGGATCATACACCCACCAAAAATCCAGTAAGTCTGGGAAGTATTTTGAGGAATATTAGTAAGTCCAAGGTACAAACTAAGAAGCTGGAATCTGAGAAACTTCCCAAGTTGCCTCCCCTGAAGGATGTCTCCATGTCCAGCTGTCTTGTATTTCACTGCAAAACAGCTGGCTCCAGCACTTCCTAAAGGAGCATCACTGATGCAGAGAATCATCAAGGTGGCTCTGGATTGGAGCAACTCTTGGCCCAGTAGAAAACACACTTTCTACAGATGTGAAAGCAGGTACCCCACAGACCGAGAAACTGGTGTAAAGTAGACCATTTATCCTCAATCCAAGACGTGTTCCAGTCTGGCTTTTTGTCACTGGCTTTTTAAGGAAATTGGAGCTGCAAGGGCTCAGGTGCATTCTGAGAACTATGGCCTCCATGCCCAGGCCTGTGATGTAGCTGCACTGGTGCTGACACGGGTCAGGCATCTGGCGCTGCTCTGCAGGCTGTCAGGACCTACTGGGTGAGGTTATTTCTTGAAGAAGGATTGAAGTCTAGGCAGAGTTCTGCTCCAATTCTATACTACATGGGAGCAAGATATGGCAAAGGGTTTTCTTGGGAATAAGGAGTACTCGGCCCTCTACAGAGTTCAGGAAAGCTTTAGTAAATCAATGGTGTCTTAACTGGGTAACTACTCCAACTGCATTTCAAAATGCAAGAACGGTTTCCCCAATGCAGGACTCTGCACAGCAACAAAGGAGGGACAGTAATTGTTGCCCAGAAGGAAAAAAACAGAACATGTAGGTGGAAAGAGAATCTAATGTGGGTGGAGGTCATGCAGCTGCTGTATGCCACTGGGGTATACAGTGATGGCAGTAAAATCCAAAAGGGAGTGAGAAATGGGGAAAAGAGTTCTCTGCAGCAAACTCAAATGAAAAGGTTTTATCTTGAATTGACGGAGTTGCAGCAGTAGTATTTTCCAACAAGACTTTTTTCTACAGCTTCAGAATTTTAGTTGCACTACACTTCCTGTGAGAAAAAACTACGGCAGTAACATTTGTGCAAATAACTTCTGGTCATTTTTAAATGTAGATATAATAACTATATAATCCTGTAGACTTTTAAATCAAAACTCTGGCAGACACTTGTGGTAGAAAAAAACACAATTTTCCCTTTTAAGCAAGAAGGTTAACTATGTAATTCAGTGGATGGAAGTGTACGGCGCAACTACAAGGTGTGTGACATTATAAACCACTCCAACACTTCAGTAAATATGAGCAGGAAAGGACACTGAACAGGAATGAAAAAGGAAAGTGGATCTTTTCAGATGCAGAAACAAAGTTTAGGGAATTGAGTTTACATGCTCAATAATAAACTGTTTTGCTGACTTTTTATTAAAATTTACATAACAAGATCCAAAATGTTTTATGACAGCTCATGAAGGCAAACCCTGCTTCAGCACAAGTATTTAATGCACAGAGACACAGTTCTGGCATGGGTGAGAAGAAAAATGATAGTCCACAAAGCAGCAGTGAAAAGGAAAACAGACACTCAGGAGTAAACTGTCTCACTTCTTTTCTTCAGCTCCATGTAAGCTGGTTTTAATTACATAAAGCAGATGTCTAAAGCCAGGTGTTCATCAGCATGTGGCTCTAATACACATCTGAACTGGTAAGTATTACTCAGTACAACATATTTTTCCTGTTATTTTATCTGATTGTCTGATGGGTTCTACTATTTCTTAATATGCTTTTGCCAGTAGAAAGAATCAATAATTTTTATTTTAGCATGGGTTCATCCACCAAATGGGTTTTTAAGACAATTTATAATTATTTCATTTTGAGTAACATGATTAAAATATCTGCATATATTTCACACCATTTCTTCCTCTGCAAAAACAAAACTAATATGCCCCATTAGATACCAGTCCTCTAGTATAGATTACATTTTCCTCATATGGCATCACATTAAGAAAGAATAACTTTGCTGTGATGTTCTCCTTTCTCTGTCTACACAGAAATGTAGTGTATCCATTTCTAAAAATATGCTAATTATAAAGCCTCAAATTAATGAAACTGGCCTTACATTTGTGTGAAGAAAAGTAAACCTGAATTTTCAATGAATATTCTTCCTAAGTAGGTAAGATAAAATTAAACCTTCCTTTCTCTTCTGAATTGAGAAGGGTATTAAAAGGATTATTAGCTTTTTGCTGACAGCGTAATTTTAACATATTTTCCAAAAATAACAAAAAAATTATTTTCTGTAATATACTAAGATTTAACAAATACATTACAAAAAGCGTAAACAAAATAGTATGTTCACCTGTTATGTGCAAGTTCATGCTCCAGCAATATTTCACATGTTAAAAACTTAAACCCAACCTCCCTTTACCTTTCCCAAGCCAAGCAGAGTTGAATGCAGTCTCTTTCCTGAAAGCCGAGTGATAGAGATTCTCAAATCTCTTCATCTGTTCCCAGTTCAGCTGCTGTTCTCCTTAATCTTTCTCTCTAGTTTCTATTAGCACATTGACGAATGTCTGAGTATTTATTTCTGGAAAAGGGAGATAAAGACATTTACAGTTACTTCTAGCTCATAATATTTCCATGATACAGCACAGAGAATGTGAAAATATAAGTTTTACTATTAAGTAGCTACCTGATTAACTAAATCTAGTCCCAGAAGCATAGTTTGCACTTGTCCAAACTCACACCCAATGACAGTTATGCAGTAGTATATGCCCACTCCTCTTTAAATCCCTCTCAATCTATTTCCAAAGGCGAAACTCATTTTGAACAGTGTATCACTATTCTCAACATTATTGACTATTTCTACAATAACTGGAAAAAATAAATTGAAAGGCAATAAACCAGCTCTTTAATAACGTTTCTCTTGTTATCCCAGTGGGTTTTGATTCATTTGGATTATCTATTAAAATGCCACCCAGGTTTGGTTGTGCATGCATTCCAGTATTTTTTTCTTTATGCCAGTACGTTCCCCTCCCATCACTGCAAACCTACCAGTACAACGCATGATACAAACTGCTAGATAGCAAACTGCTAGGACAAACCTTTCAAATCAGGAAATTTTTGCTTTATCAGTATCTCCTCCCACAGTGTCCTCAGAAAGGCCTTTCTTCAATGCCTTTCTTCAACAATGCCTTTCTTCAGCTGATACAGATGTGGGCAAAATGAGCTCAACTCCCCTATCTCTGCAACCTGCAATCCCCTGCTCATGTTAAAGCAACCATGCTGATGTAACTCATTTCACATGATGCAAACTAATCACAATCTTACTTTGAAGTCCTGGATAATATGGAGCCAACTCTTTGAGCATACTGGTCATTGTAGGTACATCCTTTCCTAATAGTCTGTTCACAGCGTCGGGAGCAAGACCAGCATCGACTCCATCAAACATCTCTTCTGAGCTTCTGAACTGCTGGTGATCTTGGTACGAACCACTGGCAGAAAATGAGTCCTGATATGAACTCCAGTCTGTCTGGTAGCCTGACTGCTGATACCTGAACCCTTGACACCTAGATTCCTGCTTCCAGCTAGAGTTCTTGTTCCACCTAGTGTCCTGGTGCCACCTGGAGCCACCTCTTCCCGAAACAGCATAATTTGCAGAAGATGTACCAGAATTCACAGGCTCGCTCTTGTAAGAGGAGTAGTTTTGTGGAGGGTAGTTTGTAGAGTATCTTCCAATTGAAGGATATGAGGCAGAAGAATCGGGATATGGTAATTCTCGGTCACTTACATGCGTTGCTTTTGTACAAATTTGTTGATTGCTCCATTTTGTATTTTCCCAGCCAAATGAGAGTCTGTTATCAAGGAGCTCACTTCCTTGCACATCACTGGATATGTATTCTGCTGAGTACTCCTTCACTAGGCTGGCCTCGTATGAAGAGGCCACAGCAGCCGAATTCCCACACATGGGGTTTCTGAGCTGTCCCAGCCATTCACTGATACCACTGACAGGACTGTAAGGGGCAACAGCAGGAAACTCCCTGAGTGGAGACATCACTGCAAAGTTGTCAGATCTCAGATGACAGGAGGATGATCCACCATCTGCTTGGTAACTGTCTGAGTGACCAGGAGCTAAAGACGCATCTTCAGAACACTCTTCATACTGAGACAAAAAACCTTGATTCCAGTCAGAACTTCCTGAATAAATAAAGGGCACTAAAAGTTAGCAAAATATTAAAATACCAACTGCAAACACAACTACTTTGAGATTTTATGATGTGTCCTTCTGTTTTTCTCCCACTTCCTGCCTTTACTTCCTGTCTTACCTGAGTTTGGCATCTTTTCACCCAAATCAGGAAGAGTTACTACTTGAATTTCCATAACCTTAACTACTATTACACTGTTCAGTGAGACAGGAATGTTTTCAGACAGTTAAGTCATTAAAGCTTCAGAAAATGATATCCTGAACTGACTCAGAGGGCAAAGACACACACTACACCAGCTAATAAGCACTATGGCTGGCCATAAAAGTAAATTTTCACAATCTGTGCAGTCTCCAGAGTAAACAAACTGGTAGAATAAGATATCTAGATTACCTTTGAATTCTCCATCTGGCCCACAGTGTTCTGGAACACTTTTCCATTCTGGAAATTCATCCTGAGGTACTGACACCATTGGGCCTACACTGTTGGTGTAATTATCCTACGTAAAGCAAAAGGTCAGAATGTCTGTTTGGGAATGCAAGAATTTAAGAACTTTACAAATTTTGAAAAGCAACCAAAATACAGAAAGTTAACAAGTTACAATTTTAGGTGATAGCAAAGTCTATATGAGGGGTGTGATGTTACCACATTATAGCACCATTTTCCAAAGTGTTATTTGGAAGAGGTACGTGTCTGGAGAACAGAAGGTGGTGTCTGGTGAAAACAATGTCTCCTGTTTCAAAATGATTGCCTCCTCTCTCTTATCATCACCTGACTAAACTATAAAACTGATACGTATACAAATCCTGCCTCCATCTGGGGAATGCAGAATGGAAGGCCCAGCTGAGAGACTGAGCTGCAGAAACAATATTTAACTGGTGTTGGTGGCAGCAATTATAGAGAGACAGTTACTGTAGCTCAGCTGACATGGCATATACAATTGAAAAAACAGCCTGAAACAGCTTTCAGGGAAAAAAAACAAACAAAAACCCCCACACACCCAAACAACAACAACAACAACAACAACAACAACCAAAAAAAAAAAAAAAAAAAAAAAAAAAAAAAAAAAAAAAAAAAAAAAAAAAAAAAAAAAAACACATCCTGAATTTTGTGAACAAGTGTGATTCTGGTCCTTCTTCAGACTCCATTTTCCACAGGCAGTTAACCTCTTTGCAAAGAAGCTATGGAGGTTTGTAAGGACCAACAGATAGTCAAGGACATCTTGCCTACCTTAGTCTTAACAGAGAAAAACTCAGCTGACAGCAGAGCTACAACTTAGGAGAAAGACAGACCTACCCACAGGCCCATGAAAGAAAAAAGAGGCATATTTGGGTGGCACTTAAAGCTTCACTGATCTTACAACAAAAGCTATCAAGCAAGGAACTACCACAAAAAGGATGACAACCTGTCATCGAGAAGTAAAATGGTGCCCAGAACAGAACACACACAAAAAGCCAAAATAGATATATGATGGTGTAATACTAAGAGAACTGTACTATGTAATTAATATCTTTGCTACTTAGAAACTGTAAAAGAAGAAAAATGAAGTACATTTAACCAGGGGTTTTGACCCATGCCTGAACTGTTACAGGTTGGCAGCGTGTTAACACAGTGATTTTATCCACTCCTTTCCTCCCAATGGTAAAATAACTCTGGATAAGATTCAGTTACTTACTGCTGCTTTCTTTTCACAAAAGGCCTTCAAAGCCTCCGTGAGTTCCTGTGTAATGTGAACAACAAGTGTTGCTTCTGAGTCTGAGGTGATGTGAAAAGTCTCCTGTCAAAAAACACGGTTATAACTGGTCATTAGGATGCCAAAGAGTCATATGCACAAACAAGATCAAAGTTATACTTTGATTTGGTATAACCAAATTTATACTATTGGTTAACATCCAGCATATATGATAAATGTATACAAAAATATCAAAAAATAAACTTGGGAACATAATTATGGCCTGATGAAAGGTAAAACATGAACCTGGATTTCTGTGCCACTCCTGTACTGTCAGTCCATAAACATTTTGTTGCAGACAGAGAAGGGCACAAATTTTAAATTTATATTTTCTGTGTAGAAAATTTAACAAAAAAATAAGCTTCAGGGTGATTACTAAGTAAATGAATTTATAAGTGATTACAGTAAGTTGAACGAATATAGGCAGTCTTTTGTAAGGAATATCTGTGATTACTGTAGATAAAAGTCAATTAACTACCAAGTGTTTTTGTCATTTACTGATTATCCCTTAGACTTGCTTTTCCTCTCTCCCTTTCTGAAGTCACAAATAACCACAGCATGGAAGACACGAAGTACACATTTCAGAACATTCTGCTTCTACTTCTAATTGTGTTTGGTGTATAAACACAATTCAAACTCAAATGAGATTTTTCAATTGCCTTAGGTACAGAACATGACTTTCACAGAATAAAATGGTGAATGCAAATAGTCAGCTATTTTAATAAACCCAAAAGACAACCCAAGGCTTACTATGTCACTGTCAACAGCAACAGAACTGATAAAACTTCCCCAGTCACTCCAAGACCAGCAGCTGTGCTCTCTCTGGCAGCCAGACCAGACTGGCTCCTCCTTATCGACAATTCCATTAGATCCAGGCAGCCAGCAGCACTTGAGCTGTTACACATCAGTGCTGCTAACAAACACTGCTTGTCAGGGTGGCTCCTCAGCGAAGGAGAGTCATCCACAGAACAGACTGAGAGCTCACATTTAATCCAGCCAATTGCTCTGAGCTAAGCTGCAGCTGCACTAACTTTGCAGGGCAGAGTCCACTAAAATAGAAATTAATGTTGCAGTCAAATGATCAGTAATCAGAGGCTTCCTCACAATATTTACTGCATCGCACTGGTGAAACCTCACAACTCTCATCACAATTATCTGACATACGTACCAAGAACTCCAGAGCTTTCTGTTTCCGAACAGGATCATTCTGTGGGATTGTACAATAAGGAAAAAAATTTAAAAGACTGAATTTTACAGCAGCTGTTGCATTATCTTGTACAGAACAAGACATTTTAATCTTTTATTCAACAAAAAAAGTCAACACAAAGAAAAGATATAATTTTAGATCAGAGCCATAAACATGTAACCTTAGCTCCTCAGTATCAGTTTGGTAGCAGCTACACAAACACAACTGTTACTTCCAATACCAGGAAGAACACATTTCACATCTAAGCTACACACCTACAGGAGCTATCTTTCCCAGCCTTTCCTCACTCAAGAGCAAAATCGTGTTTAAAAAAGTCAAGTGCTCAGCTGCATTTAGCATAGTACCTGACCACCCTGAGGCCTTCACAACCACCTCTGCCACTAAGGTAAAAACAAAGCACTTCTCAGAGCTTGTCTCCGATCAGGACAGATACTTCAGAGATCATTTTGCATTTCACCTTTGAGTTCAAAAAAAGGATTGTATATCTTTAGATGTATCTTGAGATTTAAACCAAACTTTCAGTATTGAGTAGTCTTGATCCAAAGAGGGACAAAACAGGGAAGGGAAGACTGCAGCACAGGCTGGGAGACCTGGACTGAAGACACTGGCTCTGAGACTTTCGGTGGCTCTGAACAGCTTTTATGAGAACTAAGGTGAATGTACTGTATTCTCTTCCCCTCTGCTGTGATGAACACGTAACTGACTCATTAGGTCATTTGCTTCTGGAACAATATTAATAAAGTAGTAAATGAAGCCAAAGAGTAAGAATTTTCCACAAAAATTAAAAACAAAGCTGCTACAACATGAGACACTTGTGGGTGTGTGAACACTTGTGTGGAGTTACTGCCTCTACATACCTCATGCTTATAATCATCTTCCAACCTTAAAAGAAAGAAATTACAGTATTAAGATGCATTCTAAATATTACTTAAACATTAGGTTTACTCATAGGATCTAGAACCAAAATATTTCAGTTTCCAAATTTATATCACTCACCAATACTGGATATCTTTCTCTAAGAAATAACAGTGTTTTAAAATATGCCGTAAAAATCCTTATTCTGACTCTCAAAGAGACCAGTAGTACCAAAGAACTTCTTTACAAATCAGCAAAAGGACATGACTAAAATAACAGTGAGTTGGGTTTATTTTTCCTGTATAAAGAGCTTTCTATAAAACCAACTCAGCAAAGATAAACCACACAGAATAGAAGCAGCTTGACATTTCAATTGCAATTACTTTTTGAGTGCAGTATTTCATAACACCCATATCTACTATTTCCTCACAGACAAAAAGGAACAATTTACAGAAGAGGAGTAAGTACAGTGGAAAGACAATATAAAATATTTTCCCATATGTCATGATTGCTACAGAAAAATAGATTAAAAGAGAATTTTCTGTTCAGATAGTACTCTCACCTTGCTTTCTTCTTCAATGGGGCTAGAAAATGAAAAAGAAAATATTAGCAATATCACAAGGCTTGCACTGTACTACTGCAACAGAAGCATCACACAAACACAACAGTTACCGGCCGTGAAGCGGCTGTGGTTTCTGTAAAGGACAGGATTCAGTAGCAGATGGCACACATATCTTAGAAACCAGCAGGCATCCTTGATGAAAAGTCTGTGGGAGACTTGTGCCCTAAAGACTTTGCAGGGTACCCCACAGGATGTGTGTTCAGGCAGCTGAATCCCACACAAGAAGGCTGTATGGAATAAACAGGTAGGCCTGTCCCTTCCATGAAAAAAGTTACAAGGTCTGCATGTGGGTTTTCTCCTGAGTAGATACCAGTGAACCTAAAAGCTGTCCATACAATAGCTAAGTTTCCAACAAGAAGTTATGGAGGTTGGAATATCTGAACATCTCATCTCTATCAGTGTATAAGCACAAGGAAGGAGGGAGGGAAAGCTCAGCAAAACAAGTCAGTCTGAAACAGTAACTATGCTTCAGAGAACCAGCTACTGTACTGTACATAACTTATCACTTCTTAAGCACTTATCAACACAGTTGTTCCAGGATATGCAATAGGACATGTAATAATTCTCAGGACAAGTGACATCTTTGGCCCTACAAGAGAAGGCCGAAAGACTTGTGTTGCCATGTTAACCAGCTCCCATTAATGCTGTTACCGTCCCTTGCTTGCACACTAGCACATGTGTGCTAGTGGCCTTCCTTAGTTATATCCCCAAACTCATTCTCACTGTCAGAAGACTTTTGAAATTTGCCAACATGATCTATTCTAAAGCTACTTACTGCTGCTAACCCAGTAACCATGATTTTCTTCTGAGTAATCAGAGGGAGTTTTATTGGAATTCACTTGATGTTGACCTTATCACTTAAGCAGAGCAAACCTTTATATTGAAAGGCGCTTTTGCAGATAGCTTCCCTCTTGTCCATTTTTCCAGAGTTTCATATCCTGTAGGACTGGGTGGCATCACTCTTTTTGATGTTCCAGAGTGATATTTGACCGTGTCTTCCAATTCTACAGAAGTCTGCTGACTTTACTAGTATCAGTTTACTCTGAATTGAGAATTACTGAGCTAATTACCGGGTCACATTGCCTCTTTGCAAAGATTTCTGCCACCTTGTTCTGCGGACCAACATTCAAAAGTACAAGCCACAGAAGCTACCAACGATTTTAAAAAAAGAAAATAAAAGAAAATAAAAAAGCAAAAAAGCACTCCTGTGGTAGACTCCTACAGCAGGATTCATGCTGACAAATTCTGTTGATCTATGCAATCTTCACCCACTTCAGTCAAACCCACCTTCCTTCTGTTATTAACACTAGGGTCAAAAGGTAGCAAGGAGGTATTCCTCCAGAGGGACATCCTTAAGGATCTATAGCACACCTACAGTAACAAAAGATATAACTCGGCCATACTGTATGAGGGAAGATGCTGGGTTCATGGTTTTGGGTTTGGTTTCCATCACTTGTTCCAATGGATTTGCTAAAGAATAGTAATTTCCACCTTCACCAGTGATTCAGCATGTAAGTCTCTTGATGTTGGAGGAGACTTAATCAGCTTGTTCAGAGAAAGCCACCAAGTACCATTTTTCCATGCTTTTTTACTTTCCTTGATGAGCAAATTACTGCAGTTATCATAAATACCTTCAGAACCAAGAAGTTAAAAAATATCTAAGGAAGACTGGAAGTCTGGAAATTTCCTTCTTTCATCACTTCAAAATCACAAAAACCAGAAAAATCTTTGGAAACATTTTGTGGTATTACAAGTTGAACTTACATCAGTCAAACCCTTTGAGTTCAACTAGTCAGTCAAATTAGGCCAAATATGAATTATATCAAATCTACTATATTCAAGAAATTCAGACTTACATGAGGTAGCCGGTCTTACGAAACCTTCAATCTAAAAATAGAAAAAGTTTCATATTAGATGTTCTGATTGAAATTTCATAACAGTCTCTATTGCAACTGCCTTTAGGAAAGGAACAAGTACTTTTATTTATGCCAACAAAATTAAATTGAATTTCAGTAAATGAACTCAATGCCTCTCAAACAGATAAAGAATCCTTTAAATATAAATGAAAATTGAGAGAAAATTTGCTTACATTTGAAAAACTTTAAGTTGCAAAAATTAAAAATTATTGCAGGTAAAGTAATAAAATTTCTGAACCACTGAATTTAGACTGAACAATTTTGAATTTAAAGATCTAAAACTTTGAAAATATAAAGCTTTGGGTTTTTCTAGATGAATTTCAATACTACTGTTCTCTTCCTTAGATTTTTCAGGGCAACTTAAAGGTAAGCCTTATTTCAACTCACTACACTTCCCAGAAACACACAGAAATTTAACAAGCTTTGCCAGCAGTACTTTTAAAATTTACTCTATTAAACATAAATGCACTCATAAAAGGCACATTAACAGATACTTTACATTTACTTCCAATTACCTGATACATTTTTAATCCTTCACTCATCTCTATCTCTCCTGCTATCTTTTTGAAAAATGAAACTTTCCATTTTTTCATATGTGATGGTTTTCTCATTTTATCCGGAAATTCTTTAGTCTGTAAACAAAACCAGCTTGAAAAGGTTAATATCAAAATTTATCACAATATTAAAAAATTTACACATTTCACCTTCTGAATAAGTTTCCAAAAGACTCGTAGACATTGATTTGAATATTATGAGCCAATTTCTTCTCTGTAACATATGTAATCAAATTTTAGAGTTACTAAAGTAGTCTCCCAAACAAAAAATGGATACCATGCAAAGCTTGCTACCAAAAGGAAATACCCTCTGTAGCATATCTGGCAATGCTATGAACATACTGGGGAATAAAAAACAATCACATGGGTTTTGGAACCTGATCCTCAAAGCAATCTGGACAGTTAGGAACAGACTTTGGAACTGAAACAGACAGGCAGCCCTGGACTGCACTGCCTCAACAGCCCACAGCAGCAATTCTTCATGATCAACAAGAGATCTTGATGTTGGTCTGACCCAGGGAGAGTCAACCATATAATACTGGCAATTTATCATATAGGGGTTTAAACTTCAAATGATCTAATGATTTCCAAAAAAAAAGGGGGGGAGTATCATAAAGAAATTTTTATCAAAATGCACCAAAATTACTCACAATGTATTGTCTTCTGTGTTTATATCCAGTAAGATGTTCTATCATAGGTCCCACCTCTGCATTACACACACACAGCCTGCACTCGTAACGTGGCTCTTTTCTTCCTTCAAATCTGACTTCAACCACATGTTCTAAACCTGTAAAAGCAAGAATTACAAATATCTCTATTTTACTACAGACTACTGAAACAAAGGTATTCTTTTCAATGCTGCTCATTAAATTCAAAATTCATCTATGAAATTATTCCATTTCCAGAATTTGACACTCCTTCAGGATCACTTCAACACTTCTTTGGACCTATTACTCAAATCAGCTAAATTTATCTCTTTACAATGTCTTATTCTGAAAGGAAATACACCATCTATGGCAGATTTCCAAGCCCACCAAAAATATTTCATGCACCTTTACACTTGTCTGGGATATTTTTTCAAGAAACTAAGAAAGAGAACGAGAATAGGAAATGCCCTACAAATGTCTGGATTTAAAAACTACATTTGAAATACTTAGTCAAACATAATTTGGACAGTATCTGAGTAAAAGACGTAGGAAAGACATTAATCACTTCATAAAACTGAATCTTTCATAATCTGAAAATGTTCCATAAACGATGAAGAATTACAAGAATGAAAATGGGATTTTTCTTCATTTTTCCTAGAAATTATTGAAACAATTGCTCAAAAATATTCAGAAATCTTTGAGAGGCTTCTTACCTAGCATAAAAAGTCTTCTTCTGAAACACTTGAACATAATAAATTTAAGAGTAGTTTAAAACAAATAGGAAAATCCTGCAGCTGTTTCCTTATGTCATAATTTCCAGTGCTCTGTATTTGTGATGGGTTGATCCCAGCCAGCAGCCAAGTACCACATTGCTGCTTCCTCACTCCCATCCACACCCCTCAGCAGGGTGGGGAGAACACACGAAGAACAAAAGCAACAAAACTCATGGACTAATGACAGTTTAATGAATTAAGGAAAGAAGGATTAAAAAAACCCCAAACTGACCAACATGCAAAAAACATCACTCACTTCCCCACAACCAGACCAACACCAACCCACAGTCTCTGAACAGCCACCTTGGAAGTCAAACCCTCCTTCCCACCCTTTCTTCTTTCTTTACCTCACAGTGTGATTACTGAGCATCACATTATGTGGTACAGAATATCCTCTGTGCCAGTTTGGGTCAGCTGCCCTGGATGTGCCACCTCCCAGTCTCTTGCCCAACCCCAGCTCATTCAAGGGGGGAGGACCCAGAGTAACAAAACAGTCTTGATGCAGGTGCACTACTGGGACACAAGAAAAACCACTGGGGTGTCATCAAAACTGCTTCACTCACAAATCCAAAACATACAGGCTGCTATAAAGAAATGCAACTCCATCTCATACCTGCTACAGTATCATACTGCTAAATCTTAACTCTGAAAATAAACTATCACCAAATGAACTGGAAGTGTTCTTGAACCAAAGTGTTTTCTATGGAAATGCTTATAGTAAAGTATTAATATTAAAAAACATAGCAAATTATTATGTGGAGTAACCACAAGACAATGCACTAAACAGAGACATTTTCTGCTAATACTAGGAAATCTGCTACTTAGGCCTTCATCAGAGAACCTACTTCTCTAGGCCACCATGACACACTTGGAACACTAAGACCACTGACAAGCAGCCTTGCTTCTCTCCAAAGGGTTGCCTAATCTAACAGTTAGAAAGAAAGCATTAAAATTCATCTCACTACTTCTAGTATAGCCAAGGACAGTGAGGAAAAATATCTCACTAAGCAGAAACATCTGTATATCCCACCAAACAGAAAGCCACAAAGAACCACGAGTCACCAGTGGCACAAAGGCCAGCTGGAGGCCAGAAGATAGCAGTGAACCCCAGGGATCAGTACTGGGTCCAGCCCTGCTCAAAACCTTCATTAATGATCTGGATAACGATGGAGAGCACAACCTCAGCAAGGCTGATGATGACATGTAACTGGGAGGAATGCCCAATACACCAGGGGTTTGTGTTGCCATCCAGAAGGACCCTGAGTGACTGGAGCTGGGCTGACAGGAAGCTCAGGCAGATCAACAAGGGGAAGTGCAAAGTCCTGCATCCAGAGAAGAACAACCCCAGGCACCAGGGCATGCAGGAGGCTTGCTAGCCAGGAAACACATTGTCAGGAAAAGACCCAGTGGACACCAAGCTGAAGATAAGCCAACAGAGACTGATGGTATCCTGGGCTGCACAAGAAGGAGTGCTGACAGCAGTCTCCACTGAGCACCAGTAGGGCCATTCCTGGAGTGCTGTGTCAAGTTCTGGACTGCCAAGTACAAGAGACATGGGCATATGAAGGGCCATGAAAATGACAATGCTACTAGAGCATCTCTCCTATAGGAAAAGGCTGAGCAAACTGAAACTGTTCAGCCTGAAGAGGAGAAGGCTCAGAGGGGATCTCATCACTGTGTATAAATACTTGAGGTGAGGGTGCAAAGAGGGAGCTGTTTTCAGTGGTGCCCAGTGCCAGGACAAGAGGCAATGGCACATCTGAAGCAGGAGATACTGTCTGAACTTCAAGAAATGAACTCTGACTGAGTACTGGAACAGATTTCCCTGAGAGACTAGTTTTTTACCTTGGAGATACTCAAAAGCCATCTAGACAACCCACACAACCTCCTCTGGGACCTGAGTAGTGGTTATGATCAGCCTAGGCCCCTTCTATTCCATGATCTGGAAAAAGCTTCTTTACTTAGATGGCTCCTTCAGGAACAAGTTACCAGTTAAGAAGGCCTTTATAACATCCAATGTAATAAACTACAATTTAAATGGTATGGAACAGACAAGTTATTAAATACATTTACAAAAAACAAAACAGTAACTAAAATCTCATCTTTTATTTCAAAAGAAAGCCGTTTGGTAACAATTTCGAAGGCATACAATTTATAAAACAAAAAACCATACCAATTAGAGGTTCTTCTCTTCTGGGATCATTCATAAAATCCTTCAGACAGGTTACGTACTCTGTGAATGACGTCTTCACTGAAGTAAAAAATACACACATAAAGAGACATTACACATCACACAGTTTACACATAGTGTCTGTGATCTTAAAGGAGTTTCTCATGGGAGACTTGAATGGTGACAAAATTCATTTGTACTCTGAAATGCATAAGGAAAACAGGCAAGACCTCAGTTTCCCAAGAAAAAGTCCAACACTGTCTTCCATAACAATTTTATACACAAGGATTTAATGTCTTCAAGAAAAGAACCAAATAAGTGAAACAAGACTTCTAACACGATTCAATTTACTGAGGAAAGTTCATATTCATAGCATGTCCCAGACTGTGTCAGTTCTCATGAAAAAAAGAAAAGCCACCAATCTCCTCCTCCTCCCCTTAAAACCCTAATACTCATACAGCATTCTGGGACTAATGTTCAAGAATTATACTGCTTTAAGGCTTACAAAGAACACAGCCTTTACTAATACAGCAAATACCTTCGGAGCTCTGGGTGGCCCAAAGGCTGCACAGACACAGTATATTCCTGAGTCCAAACTAGCAGTGTTTCTATCAGGGCTCTATCTTGCTCCTCACAGAGCTTTAATAGCCTGGGTTTTGCACTGCCTAAAACACTTCTAAGGCATTCCTGCTCAGCATAGAACACCAGCAGAGTTCAGCTAAATACACCTGCAAAACAATCTCAAAGTGGCATTAAGCGTATTCAAATGTTGGACATTATAAAAAACTGTGAAGAAGTGTTAAAATACGTATTTTTATTGGTAAAAAAGGTCCAGATCTAGAACTCGTCTGCCTAATTGCATATAACTGACCAATGAATTAACACTGCTAGTTACTTCAAATTGGAGCAAATAAGTAGAAATACCACAAACACTGAACTGTTACTGTATTCTTTCCTACTAGGATGTCAGGTTATGACTACAAAAACCCCAACCACAACTTCCCAAGAAGAGGGAATTCATTCATTCTTAAATATTCATTCCATTGGAAATATGCCTGTGCTGCCATCAAGTCAAACTCCAGAACTGCTCACAAAGAAAAACTTCACTAAGTTTTCAGATGAAAAACTTCTTGCAATTTAACAGGGCTACAAAATACCTCATGGGACACCTCCTACCACAGCAACAACCTGGCCCATTCCCACCAAGAGTTCACAGTCTTTTTAAAATCTTTCTGTGTTTTGGTTGGGGTTTTTTGTTGCCTCAGGTGGCATGCACCAGTAGCATGTGACAAAGTCACCATGTAACAAGTTGGGGCCACATAACTGATCTCCATGGACAGACTCTTATCAACACTTAATGCATGGATTTGTGTGCCTGTGCAGCAGTTCAGTGTGAGCTGGTTCTTCCCAAGCTGACAAAGGCAAGTGATCTTTCAGACTTAATATAGAAAGATGCAAGCAGGAAAAAGTTAAAGGTCTCATCATGGTCATGGCCATTTTCTTCTTGTTTCCTAACACACAACTACTCTTGTCATAGCATCATCTTAACAGCACACAACCCATGCTGTTCTTGCTTGGGTTTATACACTACATTGGTTTATATGCTTTTGGTTTGTCATACTTTCACTGTATACTGAGAACGCTGCAATTTTATTAACTGAAAACTTCACCAACTAAAAGAATACTAGCTAGATTCACTATGACATTGTTGGATGATCATGAAGACAAACTGTGTCTCAAGTCTGAAAGTCTTTCTGTAAAAATACTTGTAAATTCATATTCTCCTAAGATCTTTTTTTAGATAAATTAACCAGTGCACAAAAAAAAAAAGCAATGGCTCAAATGTCTGGCAGCTTGCATTGCTTCCTTCTACACCATAATCAAAACCCCTGCTTTAGTCACCATAGAAATTAAACAACTACTTCAAAGTTGCATCTGAAAAAGGCATCATTTATATTCAGCTACCTTGTCTGAGCACTCGATGCCTCATAGGAACTTGGATTAGAGCTGAAGAACCTAGAATAAGAGTTTGACAGTCAGATTACTTTTTCTCATTTGCTTTCATAAGTACATAGTAGATCACTGAAATATGTTACAGAACTGAACAGTTACCTTCACTTTGCCATTTAATACAGGATCAGTATTCCATCTTGGTAGTTTTCTTTTTTAACTTCATTGCTCCAAGTCTCCCATTCCACTCCCCCACCAGCACAAAATGTCAAACACACCAATGTCACAGAAACACATAATATTCCATTCTTATTTGATTTGAAGTGTTTTTCATATTGGATACTGATTTTAATTTTAAGTATCACGCACGACAATCAATCTGTGTTCCAGGTACCCAAGAAAAGCTTCTGGTCCAAACATTCAGAGCCTAAACATAGTCCCAGACACAATTAATATAGTCATTAGACTACATCTTCTTTTACATAGGGGTCTCTATCTGAGTGAGCTCATCACTCAGAGCTTCTAAGTGAATGTAAAGGTGTGCACTTACACTCCTGTTCGAATGTCTCCCTTGCTCCTCTCCCCCTCAAATCCACAGATACACACAAACCAACGTGCTTTAATGATGCTGTCAATATTTTGTAAGTCACAGCATTCAAGATTAAAATAAGGTGATACTCTAATACTTATTTGATTGAAAAAGTAAAAGTTAACTTATTAGTTGTTTGCACGTATAATTCCTCATTTTGAAGTTACAAAGTTTTCTACAGTCATGGCAAACACAACATGTTGCATACATTTTTTTTCCTCTTCCTGCATAAGATAGGCAGTTAAGAGAGAAGTATAAAAGCTGTGTATCAAATCAAGGCTACAAACATTTTGCAAACAATTCTGCAATATTAACATAAGGAAGGGGTATGGGAAAGCATATCTCCCCTGGTAACAAGATACCCAGGCATTCTGCAAGTGCAACAATTACGTAAAGTCAGAATTGTTCAATCAGTGTCTGAAGCTCAAGTTAAGATTCTAAGTCCAGCATGTGCCGACAACATGGCCAAAAGCTACATGATACAGATAGGTATATGTGAAAAAGTGTTTTATTTAGTTTACTTTGAGGAACAAATTGAATTTACAGAGAATTGCACCAGAAGCAGTTCACAGCACGTTCTAACTTAACATGGTTAGAGTTAACAAATATGGTCAAGCAAAAAATCAAGTTGTAGCTGCTGCTATCACCAAAGCTAGCAGACTGGAGGATTTTTGTTATTATTTAAAAAAAGAAAAAGCTTTAAGAAAAGATCATTGCTGCCCAAAGAAGTTTAACAAAGCAGTTTTGATCTTGAAGACTCTCCCATTCAGCAACAGCAGGTTTCCAGGCTAACATTTAACTCACGCTTGCTAGCCACATGGCTTTGTAATGTTATCAGTAATTTATTTATTAAGCATCTCAAAACCAAACCAGAACAGTATTTTCTCTAAAGCATACCAGACTGATCAATGAGCTGAAAATCAGCTGGTTTGCCAGGCTCAAAGGGAAACAAAAGGAAATATGCCTGTGCTGCCATCAAGTCAAACTCCAGAACTGCTCACAAAGAAAAACTTCACTAAGTTTTCAGATGAAACCATTTAGATGAAAAACCTCTTGCAATTTAACAGGGCTACAAAATACCTCATGGGACACCTCCTACCACAGCAACAATCTGGCCCATTTCTAACTAAGAGTTCACAGTCTTTTTAAAATCTTTCTGTGTTTTGGTTGGGGTTTTTTGTTGCCTCAGGTGGCATGCACCAGTAGCATGTGACAGTCAACATGTAGTAAGTTTGAAAGTCTTTCTGTAAAAGTACTTGTAAATTCATATTCTCCTAAGATCTTTTTTTAGATAAATTAACCAGTGCACAAAAGAAAAGCAATGGCTCAAATGTCTGGCAGCTTGCATTGCTTCCTTCTACACCATAATCAAAACCCTGCTTTATTCACCATAGAAATTAAACAACTACTTCAAAGTTGCATCTGAAAAAGGCATCATTTATATTCAGCTACCTTGTCTGAGCACTCGATGCCTCATAGGAACTTGGATTAGAGCTGAAGAACCTAGAATAAGAGTTTGACAGTCAGATTACTTTTTCTCATTTGCTTTCATAAGTACATAGTAGATCACTGAAATATGTTACAGAACTGAACAGTTACCTTCACTTTGCCATTTAATACAGGATCAGTATTCCATCTTGGTAGTTTTCTTTTTTAACTTCATTGCTCCAAGTCTCCCATTCCATTCCCCCACCAGCACAAAATGTCAAACACACCAATGTCACAGAAACACATAATATTCCATTCTTATTTGATTTGAAGTGTTTTTCATATTGGATACTGATTTTAATTTTAAGTATCATGCACGACAATCAATCTGTGTTCCAGGTACCCAAGAAAAGCTTCTGGTCCAAACATTCAGAGCCTAAACATAATCCCAGACACAATTAATATAGTCATTAGACTACATCTTCTTTTACATAGGGGTCTCTATCTGAGTGAGCTCATCACTCAGAGCTTCTAAGTGAATGTAAAGGTGTGCACTTACACTCCTGTTCGAATGTCTCCTTTGCCTGTCTCTCCCTCAAATCCACAGATACACACAAACCAATGTGCTTCAATGATTTTGTCAATATTTTGTAAGTCACAGAATTCAAGACTAAAATAAGGTGATACTCTAATACTTACTTGATTGAAAAAGTAAAGGTAACTTATTAGTTGTTTGCACATATAATTCCTCATTTTGAAGTTACAAATTTTCTACAACATGTTGCATACATTTTTTTTCCCCTCAAAGGGAAACAATCAACAAAGCAGCGTCCTGCTGTTCCATAAGCAGCAGAATCCACCAAAGAACAAATTCTGGGGCCTACAACAACGCATCTCCAACCAGGTTACTGATGCTGACATTCACAAAACACCCTCAGAAAATTCACAGGCAACAGTAATGTATGGAATACAACAGCTACAGGCCACAGCTTCAGCTGAGCGAGACCTTGAGAACACTGAGATACTGCACAGGCAGCTCACTGCAGAATATCTTATCCCCCATTTTCTGGGACTTGTAAGGATAATATCATCCTTCTTCAGTTCTAGGGGGATGGAGAGAAAGCAGAAGGGGCCCAGCAAAATGGCTACCACAACAAACAACCCAGACCAAATAATTTACACGAACAGGTTTGGGAGCTGGACTTCTTTAGAGTGGTGGAGAGTAAGAGGAGATAAAATAGCATGGATACCTGAACAGCATCTACAAAATGTCCAACCCTATGGTAATATGACAAAAGTATTAAAAAGTAGTAGACAAGAGATAGTTGCTCCAGGTGCAAAGATTAGATATTAGGATAAAATTCCTCTTCAAACAGAGGAGCAACTATAGACTGATTAAACACAGGCAGCAGACTCTCTGCCTCTGAAGATGTTCAAGGATTCAACAAGCAAGTGATGATCCAGCAGTGGCTGTAGTCCTGTTTCAATCAAGAAGTTAGGAAACCACCTAAGGAGTCTCAGGAACTTTCTTCCACCTAATTATTTATTTAGTAAGAACTATTTTCCAAATACTAGCTATGTATGTGAACAAACGAACCCAATCCAACTCCCCAAAAAACTTTTTCCTTTCAATATTCAATTACAGAGTGCTGAACATAGGTGGAGAACAAAGACACATCTGTATTTGTATTTATACTGCAAACACATTCCTAATGACTGCCAGAAATGTAACAGCCAGTTTCAGACACTGTCAATTAAGCTACTCAGCAGCAACAAGGACATCCCGAGCTCAGCACCAGATTCCTTTTGAGTATAAAAGGGAAGTGCACAGAGACGCCAGATTCCACCATGTTGAGGAACTCCCCAAGAGAAAAGTAGTAAGGGTGTTGAATACTGTTTCATCTGATACTTCTATTATTACAGCTTCTGAAACATTTTCTCTTCTAGTCTGTACATCAGAATACAACTTCCAGGCTTCTCCTTTGAAGACTTCGCAGTAGTTATAAACCCAAAAACCACATTCTTATCCATGTTTAACAGGCCCTGAGCTTGGAGAGACATGTTAAAATATATCAATTTCTTAAAATATTAAGCTGAAATGCTGATCCGGTTACCAGTAAGGTCATCATGGGTGAACACAAGGCAGAATCCACAGCATTTGTGCTTTCACTGGAGGAAGAACTTCTCATCAATGCTGTTTAATAACTGCAGCTTATCTTCAGACTGGATTCCTCTCCTTGACTCCATGTTTTACAGAACAACCATAACGAAGCTTTCTTTACTCAAGATGCAATTCACAGGTTTTAAGTTGAAGGATACAGATGCAGATTAGTAGACCCAGCAGGTAAGAACATTCCTTATTGCACTTCTCATTTTTATTGCTGCAAGAGCAAGACAAGCTACCTCTGCATCATACCGTAATGCAAGAAAAATTCCACAGGCTGTACAAAAAAATTTTATTAATCCACACCTCTGTGCTATATTCATTTCACCAATAAAGCTAGGCAACACACAAAGGGCATTAACAGGGCTCATACTCTGTATTATGCCTCTTGTCTGAGCTAACAGTAGTAAACCACTGCATTTTGCTACTGCCCAGTAAATGTTTGCCTATTTGCATATTGGCATGTATATCGTCATTATTTAATGCCTGTCACTCAAAGCAAAAAACTTTCAAAACTTTTCTATTTTGGCCAATAGACACCAAGAAAAAAAAAGCAACGTTCATTTCTCTCCACTCCTTATCCCTGAACACATGGGCAACTGCCTTAAAAACCAGCTGAAAGAAATATTCCATCTATGCAATGAAGGAATGAAAAAAGGAATCACATGACTGAAATTTATGTACTCAACTGCGCTTTGATTTAACTCTTAATCAATAACTTCAGCATCTTCTATTTCCACATCTTCCATTATGTTGCTCTGCTCTGAACTCCTGAAGAGGGGGAAAAAAAACCCAAAACAACCCAAGATATCCAGTTCTGTCATTACCACAAAAACAGCTTGTGGATCGTTTTCCCATATGGCAACTCACATGGTAATGTGATGAAGAAAGATGCCTTTCTTACAGGAAGTGGAACTCCTCCAAAAACAGACGCTTTTCCTCACTTAATTGACTTCCAAGCCAACATGACTGTACAGTCTCACAGGTTACATACACTCACCATTCCTGGATTATCAAGTAACTTTTGATGGGTTCAGAAAGGATACATGGCATATCCCATTTGGAAACACTCAGAAAACCAATACTTTGTCTTTTTAAATTTTGGTTTACAAATGGCAGGTGTTTGTTTACAAGGGAGGTGTTCTCAACACTGACAAAAGAACTTTTTTAAATTCTGCAGCAAGAAAGAAGATGCAGATGTTGGTGTAAAACATTCTAAATATGTCAAGCCTCATCCTCTGAAGTACCTGTTCTTTTTTAGACAGTGTACACAATTATTTCCAAGAAAATGCATCCTTCACTTTCACTTTCTTCCTGGTTCTTTGAACTCCAGCTCTGTGAACATGCTGTCAGATTTGAATCTCACTGGAACATTTGATAGCATGAACATTAGAACAAGATTGCAGATTCAGCAACAATAACAAAAGCATCTCATTAATCTAGATACTGAAATAAAATTAGATTCATACCTTACATAGTGCACCTGATTTAAGAATAGCCATACTTTCTATGCTCAATCACAAAACTTTACTGCCCAATTTAAAAAGTTTTGTTCATGCTTACTTCATAGGTCTACAAACAGTAAAAAAATCAGGTATTTAAAATCAAACAGTAAAGGCTGGACAAATTCATTATTTATTCTTTTGTATCAGGAACAGAGCACAATGAATTTATTGGATCTGCTGGACCTTGAAGGAGAATTGTTTATAGAATTGGGAATATGTCCACGGGGGAGTTCTAAAAGTTCTATATACATATTGACTATATAATTCTGCATTGCAGTTCCCAATACCTCTGAAAAGCTACCTAAGAAAAAAGCTTCTCTACTAGTAAAATAACCCAAAGCAGCACAACTGAAACATACAAATAAATTTCATCAGGTCAAATTTCAGCCTCTTTGGACAGTTAAACCCTATCAGTACCTTCCAAATTGACCTTCCAAATCTTGATCTTCAGTGATGCAGAATGTAATAGATAGAGTGGAATAAAGGAGACACCAATACTATTAATGATAATTTTCAATTAGAAGTAAGTTTCTGATCACTTCAAAATGATTGCCGAGGCAGAGAACTTTCTGGATGAAAGCACATCTTGCAGTGCTTCTGACGTGGTATCCTGTGATGTTGGAACTCCCCCAGAAGTTACAGCTAACTTGCTTACCAAAGCTTCTAGATTCTTCACTTTAATAATAACACATTTTGACTTGTTCTGCAGGATACATCCCAGTTGAAAGATTCCAAGTCATGACATTTCCAAAGATACAGTATTTGTAGCATGCACACACTTTCAAGCCATGGGATAAGTCTTAATTCTTGATGGAACACTGAGACTGTAGTACATGCAGTACTGTTTTCTAAAGCCGTAGGTCTTTGCAACAGGCTCCTGGCACTGCACCACTCTTTTCACAGTCTTGTTGCCACAGCTTCTGTCCTCTTATTGAAGTCACACTTTCTGCCACATGCATCCCATACATTATTCCTCCAAAACCAAATTTTATGATCTTTTATCATTTCTTCAATTAATGAGTATTACTTTTAACGATCACTTCTGACACAGAATTCAAAGAAATCCATAGAAAAGTGTCTTCTACTAAAAGCCCTTGACCAGAGCCACTCAAATCTGTTCTTGTTGCTGAGGTGTAAATACAATTTTGTAGCACTTGAATCCAGTGGACTTTGAGAAGACTTGGAAGTTTTCACAACTCTTCAAATTCTGTCAGATCTTCATTACCATGTAGCAGCCATGGCTGCTGAGGCAAATCTCATAACTCTTCTCACACTTAAATTCTTCAGGGTTCAGTAAGCAGGGAGCTCAACCTGCAGCACTTCCCTCAGTACAGGACTGACACCATCACTCTTCCCTGTGCAGATGTGTATTTTCAGGCACCTTTGATCAACTTGGTTCAAAGAGGCTGAGAGGTTCAAAAGACACTGGGGAACAGATGACAGAGGTGGAATGTAAGCTGTGTTTCCTGGGAGAACAGGCTAAGAAAATAAAGTAGAAGTGAAAGGCTTGTTTCTTGTGTGACTGGCTCTATAACCATTTTGCTTTATAACAATCTCATTGATTTTTACCAATATTTCCACATCTGCTTATGCCTCTGCTTCCCATATGTCATCATAAGTAGCTTTACAAGATTTTCTTTTCCACTGTGAACTGGGTATACACCACATTTTTAACCTTTCACCACAGCTCTTACTTTCATTGACCTATGACAGTCAGTATTCACATTCTCAGTTTTTGGGGGAAAAGACACCCCAACAACCGAATTTACCTTGAATACATCTTTGCTCCTCCAAGTCCACTACAATAAAGAGAGGCAGAACCTTCCTGTGATGCATTTACAGAGCTGCATCTGCAACAGTGCTGTGTTAGCCTGCTGATTTAGCTTCTTAGCATTCTGCCTGAAGCTCAGCAGTGAGTGCATCAAGCTGACAGACAAGCAGGAGACAGTTTAGCCTGGGAAGGTGAGAAACTAAAACACTGACTATACAACTCTCCACTAGACAGATATATAAACATTTATATGTGAAAAAGCATAGGTAAGGTTTTATACTCTAAAACAATTCTTTGCTCAGCAGTTCACTAGACAGAAATCTCAGATGAAGGTTCAGCATATTGAGAGAAACACAGTTACAGACATATAAATCACAGATGCAAATACCTGAACTGTTAGAACAGCAAGAAAACAGCAAATCCCCAAGCAATATCTATCCTAGGAGGCTGGAAGAAAAAAGTATACTTACAATAGGGAGCCCTGCGTTTCATGGCTTCCTCTTGCTTTAATTATGAAGATGCAAGTCATCCCAAAATAAAATAAGAAAAAGAAATTAATGTGCTGCATCATTTGAAGGAAAATCCCAGCACTTCCGGAAAAGCCTTTGCAATGAATTGCATTACAGGTTAAAGCTTCCACTGTCAAATAGGAAAAAACAGCATTTATGATTTTATGCAAAAACTGGAAGCACTGACAAAGTTGTACTTACAGTTGACACAAGGTTACTTTCAAGAAATCTCTGTTACTTTATGAAGTTTTAAGAGGTGATTATGGCTTGAAACAGAACATCTGAAGGATGCCAGGAAAACCTAAAGTATGATTACAGCTCCTAAGTGTAACTACAGAGGGTATAGTTCCAACAATAACAACAAGAAAAAAAAATCTTACCCCAAAAGAAAAAAATAACTAAAAGCAGCTTCCCCACCATTTGGAGTGGATTTGTTAAACTTTAAGGCTATCCAAATCTCAGGAAAGATAATTCATATCATGAAGAACAGGAAAAGCGTCTTTCACTGGCTGAATCCAGAACAGATGATTGCTTTTTGGCAGAATCTAAAGAAAAGAGGAACTTAAACTTTCATTTCATAGCTAAAGCAATCCTGACTCATTTTGTGAATTTTTTGGGAAGTAAACAAACTTTTCATTCATAAAGGAATGGAACAGTAAATGTGATCATTCTACCACTACAGCAGCTGTCTGTCCAGAGCAGTCCATAGAGTTAAGTGCTATATTTTCAGTGTTCAGTGGCATAGAAGAGATGCTGGACATGGGTATGACAATTCAATAGGAGCAAGACTGATAAAATAGTTAATTGTCCAAGAAGCCAAGTAGCTGTACTTTCATGGCAGTTATAAGATAAAGAAGTTACCTAAGTCCTGGTACTAGCACAGGCAGTGGATGGCTTGGTACAAACTCAGCAGGATTTCATAAGCTTAGGAACAGACACAGTGTTCCTTGCAGTAATGCTGTTCCATGTGCTTTTGTTATTCATTCTCCAGTTTTACAACAAACAGCTGCTAATATCAAGTTTTTCAGACAAGCGCAGAAAACATTAGCAACTGTGAGCTGCTGCTCAAAGAGGATTTCCTCCTGACTATTTTCAGACAATCAACTTTGACTGCAGCTGGGTTACTCCTTTTGTTAATATTAGAAATGCAGTTTCACAACTGAAGCTAAAGGGTCCATTTGATTTGTGATCCCTGCTACCAGATCAGGAATTAAGATTCTCACACATTAGGTAAGAAACTTATTGTCTGTTCTGGTTCAGAGATTGCAACAGCTGTTTTTGAGCTAAGACTATGAAAAGTTAGAGTAACTTTTGGCAAAGTGTCTAACTTTGAGAAGCCAAAACTCAAAAACTGACGGTTTTAAGGGCTCAAACCTTCCATGCACATCGAAATCTGTACGAGCTACTACAAAAAGCAGTTGACCAAGCAATTCAAGTTCACAGGTTATCTAACAGAACAGTTTCAAGTGCATAGTTAATTATTACACGAATATAATTTAGTTTTTCTTTAACATATACAATCTTGAAATATATCAGTTCGAGATACAAGGACACGCATGGAAATCCTACATATTTTAAATTCTTCAAGCTCATAATAAGCAAATCAAATTTTGTGGGTTTGCTTGTCTTCTGTTTGGGCTTCCCCTCAAAAGGAAACTTCCACAATTAAAGTCCCTGGATCATGAAGATATGCTGCAGAACACAACAGCATGCTTTTTGAGACCAAATACAAACAATCCAACAGCAAGGTAATTTTTTCCATAACTACTTATGTTAGCATTCCAAGTAACACAAATATGTCAGACTGAAATGTTTAAACAGCAGTGGCTGACTTTACTGTCACAAAAAAGGACAGAAAAGTTGTCTTCACATCAGGTATTTCAACCACAGGTTTGATGCAAACAATCAGGGGTAAGAGGCAGAAGAAATGAGAACACTGAAATGGTGAAGACAAAAAGACCAACAGCTCTCTTCACAGATTTGAACATTCCCTGTTTCTAATGAGCCTGTGGAGCCCTGAATATAGATTTTTCTCCTTTTGGGACATGGCAGGCATTTCTACCTGTCTAACTCCAGATTTGAAGGGAGGGGCAAGGAAACTTCAATCTTGGACAGAACCAGAACAATCTCCATCTGTATTCCAGATACAGTTCACAAAACAGGTAACTCTCTTCTTCTGTTGCCAGATGAGCAAAGGGCTGATCAAATCACATGGAAAAAAGATGTTCTACTCTAGGATTTCCTTTCTAGCAAACTGAGCCATGAAACTAATGCATATTTACAGAAACAGAACAAATTACATAACATACCACCGTATTCCAGGTATATACACAGCAGGTGTATTTTGTTTGAGGACCACTGTCCCAAAAAAACCTAAATTTTTCCTCAGCTGTGGAAACAAACAAAAAGGCCAAACAAACCCATCTTTCATGCATTATATCCCCCACTACTCTCAAAGGCTTGGTTAAACTAAAAGGATTAGAAAACTTATATAAATTTTGTTTTCTAAACATTTTAACATAATGGCCAAAACTAAAATTCAACTGTTTTTCAAAGTACCCAATACCTGCCAACTCGGATTTTCAGAGCCATATCTCTGAATATTTTGGCTAATTCACTTTCTACAACTCCCCATCCCATGAATACCTGCTCTGAAATAAAGCCACAAAACCCCATCATTGTGCAACCACAGAGGTCACACAGCATCCAATGCACAAGATACACAGCCTTATGTGATCATCCCAGCCACACAATCTTCTAGCCATCAGCACCTCTCTGACAAGGGACTGGCCTTGTGAACTAACAGCACTAGAAAAAATAGAGATAAAACAAAGGAATGCAGAAACAACCTAGATAAATATCTTATTTACCTGTTAAAAATCCAGAACAACCAAACTACCCAGGTGGAAAAAAAAGAAAAAAAGAAGAGATAAAATAGCCATGTACACTGGAAATCCACTGAAGTACTCCTACTCGGCCAAGGTTACCTGCTGCTGCTATTCAAAATAGCACATTTTTTACTTTGACTAGCTATAGGAAATGTAGGCCAATGAAATGAGAATCATTTCATATATGTAGCATATGTTTACATTTGTTTCCTAAAGTTTTCTCAATGACTGTCCTGATGAAGGGCTTTTTCTTGCATTTCTGAAACACCTTCTCATGGCAGACAAGCACAGAGTATTTTCAACAATGCCATTTTAAAAACAAACAGGCATCTGATAGAAAAAAGGCAATCTGACCGAAGCCATAAAAAATGGCAGATGGATTGGTCAGGCTAGTACTGTGGTTGAGGAAAAGAACTACTGCTTTCTTTTTGTTTTGTTATGTTGTCAGAACATCCTTTAGTGTTATTTTGAACAGAACTCCACCAGTAAGGAACAGACTAAAAGCTATTCACTATCTACACCTACACTGCATTAAAAAGAAACATAGGCTCAGGACTTTTATAGTCATTCCAAATCTAGTGGTAAAAAACCCTGTAATCAATCTATGAGTTCACATCTTTTTCCACCAAAGCACACAATAGATTTCATAATTTAAAGAAAGAAATTGGAGATAACTGAAAAGAATTACGATGTGAGCTTGGAGAGTTATTCCTACAGCAATGCAGCTGTGTAAGAGACCACAACTCCACACACCAAATTTCACATCAACAAAAGTTCAGTTTTCAACTCTTTCCTACTCCTATCACTTTCCTACTTCACTATCACCTCAAAGGCTTCAACACCACAAGAAACTTTGACAGATTTAGCCCAGCCTACATCCAGCTGTGAAATAGAAGGAAAGTTATATGCAGATTTTCTAAGAAAATAAATGCTGGGTTTCCTACTTTTTAAGGGAAAACCAGTAATAATTAGATTGTTAAGAAGATTAACTAAGAAAAAAAAACCACAAAAGCAAAGCAATTCTTTGCATTAGCAGGAACATTTGGCAGGACATGAAAAATACAACTGTACACTTCTAGTCAATCAATGGGGAACAAGAATACACTATCCTAAGAGGAATAAAAAGGGGCTTGAGAAAGTAGAGCCACTGACTCAAATAAGAATCAATGCTATTAAAATGATCAGCAAACAGGTAACAGAATACTATTAACCTGTCTCAGTAGCAAGGAGGTGGGGAGATACCCCTCATTTCCAAAAAAGATAAAAGAACAGGGCACACTAACACTTGAGAAAGGCAGTTTTGCTGCTAGTCTCAAACGCTCCAGGAAGAATAAAAAGTCATTAAGAAAACATCAGAACAGGCTCTTCAGTGCCACAACAATACTATCTGATGGCTGCAAAGGAGCTCAGACAACTGCGTCGTTATGTCTCACCTTTACAGACCAAGAGATCATCAGCCAACCAACAGCCAAAGGTTCAGTCACACAGCATTTGTAAAAGCCTCATCTCTAAATACACCCTCACAGAATAGTGCTTAATTATTTAATGCCTTTGCTTGTTTTGTGCTTAAATCAGGTTGCTGTTTTTACAAGTGTCTGACTTGATGGTTATGTCTAACTCCTTCAGGAAACTAGAACTGATATTACTATCAAAGTAAAGAGTAAGCTCATTTCGTTCAAAGTACAGGTGAGTTATGTAGACCTAGAAGACAGCACGGTACTTTTACCAACTGTATCTGAAAGCAGAAAGGCGAATTCTTTCTCCACCTGCGGCTCCCGTGTAACTCAAATGTTGATGTCACAATTAGCACACATTTACCTTTAAGTGTAGCTGATGATTCAAGTTACATGCTGCACAAAACAGAGTTATGAGATTCCCATCTCATCTTTTTCTTGGAATATTTCAAGCAAATACAAATCTACCAGTAAGTTAGATACGCACTTGAAGCCGTGTGAAATCAAGTACTGAACTTACAAGAGTCTCGGATTTATAATTAAATCTGCATATACATTTAGTATGGAAAAGGTTTACCTTCCTATGCTTTGCACCACGATAGTGTGACTGAAGACTTGTAGCACCCGTACAGTAAATTTTACAAACCTGAAAGAGAAAAAGTGATCACATCTTCAGTTATGCTATGAATAATCTGCCGTTGGTGAATTATATATATGAATACATCTGTTCCTACAGTGTAATTGTGTAATTCTCAAGGTCTTCTTTGGCTCAAACAGTACAGTTTGCATGACTTTTAGGAGAGTAGTTTACCAGTAAAATGTCCAGAAATAGTATGCAGACCTGTTCAAACAATACTTAAACACAAGTTTAAATAAAGCAGGTGGTAAGAAGTTTTTAAGAGCTTCCCCCTTCTCTGCTACCTGCACTTCTGAATTCTTAGCTTTCTAAAGTTCTCCAAGTTGGAAAGCCAGCAATAAGTGCAGTACAATGACTAGAAAGGAGCAGAGGCAAAATTAAGCCCTAAAATAACTGCAACTCCGTTCATTGTTCATTCCCAGCTACGTTAAAGGCATCAGAAAAACATGGAGGAAGACACATGCATTTCATTAAGATCCACAGACACGCAGATACCACTGCAATAATTAACAGAATACAGATGAACAAATATATCTTACTACCTTTAGATTTTAAAAAAGCAACGACTAATGCATGCTAATATTGTCTGTTTCCTTTATATACTGTCGGAGAACTTGAATGAGCCAGAAAAACATTCAGTGCTACACAAACACTACAGCACTGACAAATATAACGCGTTCTAACCCGCAGTTGCAGCTTTTGGAGACAAATGAGCTTTTGCGGCCGCCTATCAGAAACACTCAGCAGAGACTGGAAAGGCTGCGATTAAAAACCAATCACTGCACCCGTGAGTGCTCAAGAACAACCTGAATTCACCGAATCCTGAGACCAGCAGCTCTTCCAGGGCCGCGTTATTCCCCACATTAAGCCCCCTCTGCCCCCACGGCCGGGAGCGCGTCCCCAGCCCCCGCACACCTTCCAGGGCCTGCCCGCGCTGAGAATCCACCAAAGACACCCACTCACTTTGCAGAAAAATTTTTTTCTCTTAAGCTCCCATTGGCCATCCTCTGCCTTAACTTCCTCAGGCATGGAGCTCATCCTGCACGGCCGGGAAAAAAAATAAAAACAAAAATAAAATCAACCCTTGTTCACACGGCGCTTTACGTCGACCAGGTGGGAGCGGGGTCCGCGCCTCGGGCGGACGAGCTGGGTTATTATTTTGTTATTTAAGCGCTATTGTTTCATTCTGTGGCTCAATCNGTCACGCCCCCGGCAGCTGGCCCCGCCCCCGCGCCGGGCCTTGCTCTGCCTGGCCCGAGGGAGAGCAGCGGGAGCGGCCGATGGGGGAAGCCGGGCGGGAGGCGGGCGGGCAAGTTCAGGGGGAACCCCGGGGAGGAGTTCAAGCAGAGGACCCTGGGACCAGTTCAGGGGTGATACTGGGACCAACTGAGGCCAAGAGAGGATACTGTTCTCAGTTCAGACCTGGGTAGGTGCTTGGACCTGTTTAGCATGGATACTGGGACCAGTTCAGGCTGGGGTTGGGTAGTGGGACCAATCCAGAGCACATACTGGGAGGGGGCCAAGGTGGATGCTGGAACAAGTCCAGAGGGGATACTGGAACCGGCTGAGGCCACGGAGTGCTGGGCGTGCTGCGAGGGGGTTCCAGGGCCCAGTACAGGGAAGGGGCAAGAAACACGTGCAGCGGCAGCAGCAGCTTTAATTTAAATGCAAACATTTTATTTTAAAATGTCTCAGCTTTACGCTTCTGCCTGGTAATAAATGTAAAATATAATTTAAGAAGTACGCTTGAAAGTTCCTTCTAAAAGCAGGCTGAGGAGACAGTACAAAACACAACAGAAAAGTGCGCCGGGTTTAAACAACATGCCAGAACGTCAAATCCACAGGTCACTGCCTGGTATGAATCAACCACAATATCTTTTACAGGTATATTATTGATACACCGTGACACACAGGATACTGCTATGCACGAAGCAGCACAGCCAGTGGTTGGGTTAGACATTACCAAAGGTGATCCCACAGGATTCCCTGGGTTGGAGCTGTACCTGTCTGCTGCTTCCTCTCCCCACATAGGCAGCATTCGTGCCTCAGTCACATGCCCCAGTGCAGGCATCATTTAGAACATTTTCAAGTAGTGCTGGGGTGGTTGCAGTGTTCTCTCCAGAAATACACCCTCCCCAAAAAGTTTTGGGCGATCATGAAGTGCCAGATAGGGCAAAACCGTTGGTAGAACTCCGTGCACCTATTTGTTAATCATAGAACTGTAGAATGGTTTGGGCTGGAAGGGATTTTAAAGATTATCCTGTTCCAATCCCCCTGCCAGGGGCAGAGACGCCTTCCACTTGACCAGATTGCTAAGAGTTAATCTCATCCTCCACTGTGTTTCTTCAGGAGATGCAGGAATGGCACTTCTAATACAGGATTGTAGGTGGAGTGTGATGGCATTTTATACCCCTTTGGTGATGATGTTATTATTGGTACCTGGACATTTCTGTAACAGTCTTTTACATGGAGTCACGTTAAAATGGTTGATCATTATTTGTGGTTTTAATCTCAAAATCTAAAATGGACTAATTGAAAACACTGCACTGGACATGTCGTGTAATGCTTCCATACCCTTCTTAATAAAAAAAAATTGTAAATTAGAAGTGCAATTGCACAGTGAAAGAATAAACCCATGTAGAAAAAAAAACAAGAGAAGTGAAAAAGGAGAAAATTAGTTCCTTGATTTTTTTTGAGTAAGAGACCATGTCTAAAGAAAAAAAGGATCTGGTGTTGTATCCATTTTTGCAGCACTAAACTGTTGGTGGTAGCTGGAGGTTTCTTGGCAGTACAGACTCCTGAAGAGAGGATGTTTCACCAGCAGAGTGGCCTTTGTTCTGGTTTGGGGGCACAGCTGTTATTAGTGAGTACCTCCATCTTATTAAAGAGGGGAGAGAAATGGGGGATTGCACTTCTGCCTAACACTCTTCTCTTGGCAAAACTTTTGAAGTGTGCCTAAAGTGGAAATAAAACTGCAGACACAGAAAACAGAAAGGATGGAGACCAAAATGTACCATCCTATGCAATCAAAAAGGTGGGAAAGGTAGAGGAGGAAAAGAGAAGAAAGTGTCTTTTGGTTTTCTTAAGAAGGAATTCAGAGGGGAGAGGGTGTCAGGAAGAACCCTATCAGAAGAGGGAAGTTTGTTGACCATGTAGATGAATAATCTTAACTATGGTGAGAGTAGAAAAAAAAACCTGAATACTGTTATTGAGAACTGAGATAACTTTTGCCTTCTTGAAGTTCTTTCTAGAAAAACAAAATTATAAAAAAAACCCAAAACAACTACAACAGTTGATGTGTGCCTCTTCTTATTTCACATTTTAAATCAACACAGGGAGGATACACATGGTCCAAAACCCTAAAAAAAAAAAAAAAAAA
>VXBR01007844.1:654049-741593 GCA_013400215.1 Cisticola juncidis | reverse complement strand
AAAGAAGGAAAAAAAAAAAGAGGTTCAGATGGGAGAGCTCACACCCTCCTGTGGAACAAAATGAGGATATTTAGGCCAGAACTTCACCTGAATTTTTTTAACATAGCATTTTAATTGCTGAAATACAATTATTAAGACTAGCCAAGCAGCTGATGTTCTCTCTATTGCCTTTTGCTGCATCTTTGTTTACCATAATTCTACCAGTACAAATGTGAAAAACGAGGATGTGATTTCAGACCGCAGAATTTTTAACAGTGAATGAAGAATTAATGCTGTAGTCACAGAATGATTACACCTTGATGAAAATATATCTTTTCTGTCCCCAAAACTTGTCTTAACAATTTTTTTTTTACTTTACTTCTGAACTTCCACCCAAGGAACATCTTTGCCTTAGCACAAGCCAGTGCTTGGATCTCCAGACTTTTGGATTTTTTTTTAAAGTACTATGTGTATTTAGGATATATTTCAGCCTGTCACTGATGACTTTGTTCAGAGGCATTTCTGATAGCACGGTAGGGAAATGTAATCATAGTGATAAGAGCACACCAGATGTCACTGAAATGTGACAAAGATCTGTTTGTCAGGGTGATAGTGCCTTCAAACATAAGCTACCCAGTGCAGCCCTCGTGTATGAATCTTCTTCAGCTGGATAAAAGCTTTGTGACAACAACCTGAGCATGGCCACCTGCACAATCTCTTGCTCACTACATGTTACAGACACTTGTTTCAGTTGTGATGCACATTTTCACATAGGACTTGGCAAGATTCAAAAGAAGAAACTCCAAGGAAAGACTCCTGTTCTAGTGAGAAATTTCCTACAGTCAAGTCTTGGTTTAAAATTTTTGTCTCAGTATGATCAGAAAAGTAATTCCATTTTGAATGTTTACACTCAGAGAGAGTAGAGAGAAAGAGAGGAAAGGAGCAGATAGAGAAGACAAGAAAAATAGAACAGATCTATACCCCTGTCATTCTGAGGCTGGTTTTCTTGGTTAAGTGACACTTAAATGAAAGAAAATAAGTATGTTAATTCTTTTAACACTGCCTAAGGCAATATATGTACATAGGTAGGGGAAAGTATGCCTTTTAACTAAAAGTTAAGATATAACATCTTTTTAAGACAAAATAATGGGTTTCCTGAAATATCTACAGCGAGTGAGGCTGTCCTATTTAAGTTCCAGTATGGCTTCAACACAAAGAGATAAAAAAGCTTCTAGGCAGCAGAAGCTGGTCTTATCCCACAGAATATTCCTTGCCTCAGGCTTGTTGCCTCTTAAGTATTTTAAGCACTAGACATTTCCAGAAGAATTGCACATGCCAATCTCTGTACCATATCGAATGATCAGCACCCAAAGTCTTACTGAACTGACTGATGCTCTCATGTCAGACTTCCCTATCTGAGTTGTCAGATGTAAGAACTTTCAGAATACATAACTCTTTCAATAAAGTGTGGGTAAACCACCGACTTAAACTTCGCATTAATATGTTACAATCAAAGAGTGGGAAATTAGTCTTTCCTACAGTGAATTTAGGTACAGTCCCTTAATCTTTCACTTCCCTTCTTAAATCTCTGAGCAGAGGACAACTGAAACAAGCTCACCACTCACACAGTGCTGCCCTCACTCAGAACTTCTGAAACAAAGCTTTCCCTTGGTATCCAAACACTTTAAAGTCAATGTAAATTATTGATAATGTTACCAACAGTGAAGGTGTGCTCCAGTTTATGTCACTATGTAAGTGCAGAAAGATCCTCTCATTTTGCAATTCAAGCTTACCCTAGTTCAAATCTTGTTGTTTCTCAGTAAAAGTAGTGGCTTTCAACGGTGTTGGGCTAGCATTTGTATGGTGCTCAAGAGTTGTCCACTGGTAGCTGAAATCAGGTCACATTCTCAGTAAAGTCAAGACCTTGACCAGCAGCTTTAGCACTGATAATAGTCTCTGCCCTCTGTGGACCAAATAACATCCCAGGGGGAGACACCTTCTTACAGCTTGTAGAACTGCTCACCTTCCATACTAAAATATACCCTGCCCAAAGGTCAGGGAATTCATGAGTCCGTTCTGTCTCAGCCTCTGGAGAGTTCATGGCTGAGGAAGTTTGAATGCTATTATCAGTCAGGCATTTCTTTCAGCCTGAATGCTCCAAGCTCCTATCAGGCAACCACTTGACTAGGCATTTCTTCTACAAGAATAATTTTTTATGGTTGCTACAATAAATGCATTGAGAGGCTCCTAAAATAGACATTAGGGCTGTGCTGAAGGGATACAAATACCACTTAATTAAGGCTGAAAGCTAAAGACCAGTCATTGAAAATATCTTAAAACTTATATCTCAGTGCTAGTTTTTAGAATAATACCAAAGCAGCAACAACCATTAAGAAAATATAATCATTTAAAAGAACTGCTCTGTCTTTCATCCTATTTACTGGTCAGTGCCAGGGGGTCATTAATGTCTGCATACAAAAAAGTTTTATAAGATTAAATCAGTGGTAATTTAACAGGGTACAAAGCAATGTCAGATTTCAGTCTCAGCTCAATCCAGGGCACATATCATGGGGAGAAGATGAAGGCAGATCTGTGCCTTAAACAAAAATGGCATGAGATTATTTTAAGCATTTATTTCCTCTGTTCTTTCCAAGTACTTAGAAGGAACTGGTGTTTGTTTACTACGAATAATGGTTAGCAACAATCCAAAAAGAGGATAAACTGCTGATCTCTTCACAAGCCCAGTTCTTGGGAGATTGCTGTACTGCATGTGTGATAATTTAGACTAGAAGAAATTCTACTGATACCACTTTTTTTTCATGTGAGACCTGAAATAAGAACTCAGCCACAAATTAAGTGGACCAAAATCAAATGTGATGGGCAGGATAAGTGTGTTTTTCTTGGCTTCAGACTTTATGGAACAATAAGGAAACAAACATGACTGCATTTACACAGCAGGAAATCAGAAGGTGACATCTCACTTTTGAATCGGACATTCAACCATTCAACCATCCACCGAGAAGCCCATTACATCTCATGTGTCAGATTACATTCCCTTACATGCAGAAACACCTACCTCTATAATATCGATCAAGATGTGTAAAATGCATCTGGGTTTGTTGGAAACATGAGAAAAATAATTCTAACTGATATGTGCCAAGAAAGCCTGAGAGCGGATAGAGTTACATCAACAAAAAAGAATGATTTTTCTAACAAGGAGAGCTTCAGAGAATTTCTGTTGTTAGTATAAATTGCTTCTGCACTGAAGAGAGAAACCTGGCTGGTAAAGTTCTCCCACTCTAGTCACAGCAGTAATATTTCTAAGCACAGACAAGGCTTTTGGTGGCACAGAGTTGCACTTGGTGTAACCACTCCCATCGTGCAAAACTGCACCAGCATGTCCACATGAAGATAACAGTGTTTCATAGTCACACTTCATCATTGTAAATGATGTGAGAAAGTGCAAGGCAGTGTGAAACCAAGCCCAGGTACTCATTCAGAGGGATGTGACAGTGACTCCAAGTCTGGAATTAAAAAAGGAACTTTTCAGAGATCATGCACGTGTGTCCTCCACTTACCCCCAAACACTGGTTCCCACACTACCCTGTCTCTCCATCACCTTGTTTCTGCCAGGCAGCTGCACAAGGAGCTGGACTGGAGAATATTACAGGGTTCATAACAGGACCCTACAAGCAGCTCTGAGGCACAGGGCAGAGAGACTGGCATCAGCACATAAGCAGTGCCACTGCTACGTGCCAAGCAAAGGACCGTAGCAGCAACTCTGTGAGAGTCTAAAAAACTGCTGCTTGTCATTATGTAGATAGTGAAGCAATGAGGCAGAGGCTGTGCAGCAACCCTGATTTATGGCAGTCTCACTCTGCATGAGGAGCAAGTTTGCTTGCCCACAAGTATTCTTGCAGTTTGGCTTGAGTCTGTGTGATGTGGACAGTGGTGTACTGGAGAGCAGTGTGAATTCCACACTGCGGTCTCACTTCAGAGCGGGGTCTGATATTGAATTGCAGCCACTGGCAGGAGTATTAAAGCAGGGATATCAAGACTGTCTCAGACAAGAGGCAGCACACGGCCAGCAGGGAGCTGATGCACCTCGGACACAAAAAAAGGAACATTCTCATGGCTTGAATATGGTCAACTGGACAAGGACAGACTTAACCCGAGATACAGGAAGGTGTTGTTGCCCCTCTTTACTGTTCAGTGTGCAGCATTTCATACCACAGTTCATAAGCACTTAATTGGCACTTATTTCTTTACACCTGCCAACTCTAATGTACAGGCAGAAAATTCTGTCCGAAAAGATGGTCAGTCTTGGAGAGGAGCAGCCTCCCAGGTGCAGAACCATTGCACTACCTGAAAACTTCACTTATCTCACATATTTAAAGCATTTGGGAGAATTTTATACCACTCATCTGGCATGTAAAGCCATGCCCTTCATGATTAAAATATAAAGGAACACATTATAATTATTTATAACATTTTGAAAAAGAAAACATTCATTACAGGGCTTCTTTCAAAAAGCACATATACATACATCTGAGCCTTTTTAAAATGATGTGGTTGTTATATAAGTGAAGTTGATATAAAGTTGAAATAGTGCAATTTTAAAACAAAAGTTAGTGCAGGAGTCAAACTACAACAATAACAAAACCCAAAATATAAGTTAATTTTTTTTGTTGTAGAAACACATTACTGTCTGGGTTCAAAGAAAAGTATACACTCCATTTTCAAAAGCACTAAAGTGCACTCAAATGCTTTTGAAAAGTATGCATCTATCTCTCAGTGAGATTAAGGGTTTCTTTTCGGATTGAAACTAGGATGTTTTTGAAAATAATCTTAGTGTGGGATTTGGTTTTGATGTAAGGTGACGATATCTAACAAGCTGCTATCAGCCAAAGAAATACTATCAAGTAAAAAAGTGCATTTCCTTTGTTGATGTTACAAGTAACAGCAAGGAAAATAATCAAGAAAACTACTTTGTTCTCACATATACTTAATAGCATTATGTAACGCATTTCTAGAAGTGAATTACATCCCATTGTTCAGTCTTCCAGCAGCAACATGAAAGGCCGATGACAATGAAATAGAAAAATATGGATTCTAAAGCAACAATATTATCAAGAAAATTAGGAGTAACTTCAGTTTGAAGTGAAATAATTTCTAATGCATTTATGCAAGTTGGTTTTTTACTAATGTGGTCCTTTTAAATTAAGAAGGTGTGTTGGGAAGCCCTTTCCTATTGCCATTAATTTAATGCTGGAATGAAGGAATAGCTGATCCTTCTTATAAGAATAGAAAAATAATTATAAAGCAAAAACTCCTGTGGCAAATTTGCCACACTGAAGACCATAAACATTTTTGATTTGCACAGAGGCGTCACATCAGCTTGAGAAAAAACAAGCAGAACAAAGGAAACAGAAATTTCTAGACGTTGCTAATAAACTGTAGACAAGAGAGGAAAGGTGATAAAAGAAAAATGATAAGGTATACCTGTGCAGCAAGTAATGATTATTTTTCTGTGCCTGATGTTTTATCTTTCTTTCCTCTTTCCAAAGATCACTAAGAGAAGGGCAGTAGCAGGGGGTAGGATGTGTGTACCTGCATCAGTTTCTTTTCACACACAGGTGCACACACACACACACACACACACAAACACACTCAAACGCTTTCCTCTGGCTTTTGATTTTAGTAAGTCATTTAACTCAACTGGAAGAGAAGCTACAACTTCTTGCTTTTAACATTATAAATACTTCAAATGTTATAAAATCTATTGCAAAAATGTACATTCAGTGGTTTTATGAGGCACAAGACCTGCTAATGTATTTTCAGGGAAGCTTGTGTGTACTCTGTTCTGTCCACCGTTGGACAACGGTGGAGAATCCAGGGGCTCACGCTTGATTGCTTGAACCAAGCAGGGGTTTTTAAATTCACATGGCATTTTGAACACCTCGTTAATCTGCTCTTTCTCCTCCTCTGGGCTGGGGCTGTAGAAGTGGCCGTAGCAAGCTGTGTGTGGCAGGTCGGGCGTGCTTTCCAAACACACGGAGGAGTTCTGAGGGCAAAATGGGGCCCCCTCCTTGTTCCGTGAACCCTTGCAAGCTCTGTTCAAGTTCAGGTTGGTGGGATGGTTTGCTATGATGCACTGCCAGTTGTGGGGTGCATAAAGGCAGTGCCTTGGCTTCTGGCAAGGTAAGGCTGGCTGGCAGAGGTCCGGTTCTGTTTTGAGGTGCATCCTGCTGGGGTAGCCGGACACCTGCTTCCTCACTGAGCCACTCTCATCCAGCCAGGCTCGGCCCTGCGAGAGCAGGTGGCCATCGGCAATGTTCTCAGAATCAGAGTCATATTCTGTTTTGATGGGCATCTCCATGGGAATGGCTGTGTCATAGAGAGGCTCTGAGGACGTCAGTGGTCTCTGCAGCTTTACATGGTCTGTCACGTAGCTGTCTGCGCAGCGCTGCTGGAGCCCTGAGAAAGACTGGCCGTTTTCTGCGCTTCCCCAGTGGGAAGGACAAGTTGATGCCAAATTTAAGAAATTTTGGTCTCTGCTGTAGAATGATCCAGCCCTCCTGTTCGGACACATATTCATTCTCTGGCTCATAGAACAAGAACTCGAGTTTCTTAAAGTCCAGCTGCTGTTTGCGGTGCAGTTGTTTTGAATGCCTAAAACTGATGTGTTAGAACTGAGAGGTTCCTCTTGCATAAAACACTCACCATTAGTATGAGGCTCAAACTTCACTTTTACATTATCTTGTTCATTCTTCACTGCTGCCCAGTTAAGATGCTTCCACTGGCCCAGAGTTTCAATGGCACTGTTATAGGAAAGCCCCTCCAGGTTTCCTTTCAAACTGGCAAAACCGCTTAGTATCTTCAGTTGTTCATCTTCTTCCCTTTCAGAAACAGTAGAAAAAAGAAGTCAGTCAATCAGAGGTTTCTAAATGGTTTTTTGCTGGGATACAGAGTGGCTCAACATGCATTACAAGCCACACATTGTCCTCAATATGGGACTCTCACACTCCTATGCACATAATCTTTGCATTTGCTTGAGAGAACAAAAGAATGTCCCTGCATCTGGGTGCCAATATTTGTGCACAGCTAACTTTCTGAGGCATTACTTCATTTGAATTCATGCATTGCTTTTCCATTTTAGGCATAAAGTTCAATAAAGACCTAAATATTGTAGTACAATACAGTACTTTTTTTTTCTTCCCTTAAAATATATCTAAATAATATTTGTGTGTAGAAAATTCTAGAGATAAAATACAAGTAATATCTTAAATGAGATACATTTTGTTGACAAGGAGTTATCTGGACACACAAGAGCTTTCTCATCAGAGTGATTTGAGGGAGAACCGTGAGGGTCCTACACTTCGAGAACCCGGCTGAGAGAAAATAAAATGTCCAAATTAAATAGCCAAATAGTCACAGATGTTCATATTGGGTGTAGGTTTGTTTTATATGTCCAACTTAATTTATGTTGCCTTTTGTTTTCTAAGATGTGCAGTGAATTAATTTTCCATGACCTCCAGCTGAAGTACTCAACATTAAAGAAGAACACTGGCAGACAGTGTTGCCTGAGCACTTCCATGCCCAAAGCAGCTGTTTTCAGAACTGGAGTCCAAATCCTGGGATTTAGTTCTTGAAATCACTAATGGCCTGATTCCCAACTCTGCGGGGTCAAGTGCTATGAAACCACCTCATCCCTCTCCAAACAAGAAGCAAACATCTCAATAGGAAATTGTGTGGGAAAACCTGAAGAGATACTAAGGGGTTTAGAAAGCTTTTTTTTAGTTCACAAAAGAATTTTTTCATTTGGTATTGAATCAGTGTGCAAGAAAAGGATTTTCCAGTAGAGGGAGTCCATGCTGTTACAAAGACAGAACGTCCCACTGTAATAATATACACCACGAAATAATATTTTCCCTTTTTTTTTTTTTTTTAATGAGGTATTAAATATTTTCAGTCCTCTGCTAAATATTCTCATTTTCATTATTGACAGTACTGAGATGCAAATAGTCTGATACAAGTTTGCTGCAGAATACGCTTCTCAGAAAATGGTCAAATTGGGAAGCACAGCACTGAACAAAATGCGATAGTCAAAAGAAGTTAAATCCTCAAATGAAAAATTTTACAGTGAAATAGTATCCAGTGAAAATTCTCCAAAAGAATCTATGTTTCCTGGAATACAGGCTAGATTTTAACAGCAACAAAAAATAAGTTGTAGCAAATAGACTTTGTTGCAGACTAAGACAGAACTGAATATAATCACCAAGGCAAACTCATGTAGTACCTCAGTCAGGGGGAACTACCAAGCACAAAGGAAGGGTTTTAATCACTCAGAAAGCAAAAATGTAACTAAACAAACATGCTTAATTACACAAAAACTATTTAGAAGTAGAGAAACCAATAAAAAAAACAGTCTCTTTTAACCTGCTTCTTAGTAGAAATTAATCTCCCAACACAGCAAGATGGTGTTTGTGCCATCCCAGTAAAGATAAAACGTTCCAGCATCCTTAGGTGGGAGCTCCCCTGCTACTCACATGGATCTTGGGAGATACACTGCCTGCAAGGAATATCTACTCTAGGAGTGCGAAGACTTTTTTCATTTATTTCTTCCACCTGCAAGGCATTCTGAAGGAAAAAATCTGGGATCATAGCCACATTTTTAGCACTGGGCCAGATGGTGGCTATGTAAAACTCCTGGCCCCTGCTCACCGACTCCACCCTCTTGTCTCTTCCCTCAGACCAGCCTAAAGAGATACTTCAAGATGACCCTCAGGGACAGGAACAGACAGTCCCATGGGGGAAGGATGAAAAGCCAACTCGGAAGGAAAGGGTAAAACTCATCCAAGAACTCCTCTCTGAATGGAAATCTGTAAGATTAGTTTACACTCCGTGACTGAGCCTACAGGCAACTACATTTATCTATCCACAAGCACACAATGAGTATGGGTACCCTTCTTTAGATTACATTGCATATACACAACTAAAAACATGAGCTCAGCTGTCTTATATGAAGGGAAAAAAAAAGCTTAACATAGTCAAATGCTGATACGCAGAAAAACTAGGACACTAGATTTTCACCTGCACTGTAAAACCCAAAATATATTTCTTGTGCAAGAAAGTCAAATATTAATAATCAAGTATTTTCTTTGTGTTTATATATATGCATACACAACTTCAGAAGCAGAAAAGGCTGAAGACAGAAAATAAATATTGTTTAGGATTGTAACAGCCATTTCATATGTTCCAAGACAGAAATAGATTTTCATATCATAACTAAACCACATTTTTCTCATTCAGCTCTTCTCTTAGGTAACTACAGCCCTTTGAAAGATTTCATACAAAAAATACTTTCATTTTCCTTTTTTTTTCTCTCTTTGGAAAATTTACTGGAAAATATACTTACTTTAACATTTGCTGTTGGGCAAGGACATATTCTGAACAACCACTTCGATACAGAAGTTGAGTGTTAGCTTGAACCCAGACCCAGTGATCTTCATTTGTTTGTACTTTGACTAGAGAAATGCCATTTTCTCCATTATTCTTTGCTATATAATTTAAAAGAAAATAGATTTTAATACAAACAGTATTAAGTATTTTTTGATACCTAAACTGTGAATGTTCAAAGATTTCTTTGTTGCCTTATAGAAGCATCAGCATAGGAAAGTAGAAGCTAAAATATGTCACAAAATGAAGCAAATTACATCTTAAAACTAAATTTTTAAAAGCCTAGTAAGGCACTTAAACTATAACCAAGGATTTTTCAGTATTACTTGCTCCTTCTAATATTTTCCTCACAGTAGTAGTAGTACTTTACCCACAAAAAAATGTTAATGAAAAATGAAGCTATAAGAGAGGAACGGTTTTAAAGACAATTAAGATTTCCAGCAGATATGACATAAGGATGAGTACAAGTCTGCTCAAGAAGAAGTTGACCAGTGGGGTAGACTTATCATCAAAATTTTATCTGTTGTAAATCTGAAATAGAGTCTAGACTCTCATAATTTTTCCACAGCCAAACACTGGGTAAGTGTAAGTCAAAGCTGTGGGCACATCATGAGTTTTAAAGACAATGCATTCTCATTTTCCTCTGTTTTTTAATCTTTGGGGAAAACTAACATTTTTAACAGGTTGTCCAGTTTTCCTCAAAGAGGAATAGATATTGTTATAAATTATTAGGATTTTCCAATGAACTTATTAATTTCAGTACTGCCACTTTTAGGCAAGCATACGTTGAGTATGCTTTTACTACCATTTATTTACTATTTACTATTTACCATGATTGTTTATTTCTCTGCCCACTCTGAAATCACAGACTGATTCAGTATTATCTTTTGAGATGGACAAATTTTTTTGTATTTTTAAAAAAAAGATGTGTTAGGGAGAAGACGATGAAAGAGAGCATTGGGACCGAAACCTGAAAAAGCTCTCAGGAGAAAATAAATGATGAGGTTCTTTTTCTATAAACTGTATATAATAAAGAAGTACTTAGCAGTACCTTTGATTTGGTTTTCAGCAATCTGTAATGCATTAGTGAAGGCAGCACCTTCATGGTGATTGTTTCTCCCATAAGATTCTGTTGCTTCACAAAGTCCTGAGCTGCCTTTTGAGCTGGAGCTGTGGAGGGCAGAAAATGTGGAAAATTCCTTGTCAGTGAACGACAGACAACAGAGTAGAATCATAGACTCTAAAAGATATGATCTTCAAGCTGGTGACCCTTAGCAAAGGCATTTGTTTTAAGTATGGAGGAACTAGCACTAAATAATTGTCTTTTTCCTGCATAATTTGGTTGCTCCAACTAGTGAGTGACTGGAGTTCTGTATTCAATTAAGAGGAATAGTTATGTTTAGGAATATTCTGCTCACTTACTATATCTGGAACAATAAATTTCATCTGGAATTGAAACAAATTCCGTGTATATTCTACTCTTCCTATTCAAGTAGCATTCGAGGTACGTACGTCACAGTGACCAGCAATGCATTTAAGTTAGCACAACTTCAATTTGCAATAAGCACCATATGATTTGAATGTATTTCTTCCAATCTTTAGTTGAAAATGCTCGAATCAGGGCTTTAAAAGGGTGTAATTTCTGTGACACTGAATTATCACCATGTGGGGCTCCCAGGGAAAGATGAGACATGGACACAGATGTGGGTTCCATCGAGGTCAGGGCAGGAAACCCCTTTATTTACCAAAGGGAGCACCTTTATACAGGTGCAAGGAAGCCTGTGGATTGGAAGATGGAGTTCCTACCTTCCAACCACATTCGTCAAGGGGACTGTCACTCAGTCTTGTTTGTCCCAGCATGGAATGCAAAGCCATGGCTATGTTCCATAAACAGAGCTACTGTTTACATTAACAGAGCGTAAAAAGGTAGAGTCTTCTTCTCTAATATGAACGCTCAGGCAGCTAGGAGAAACCCTCATGGTAACACTGAATTACAAATGCTCCCTGCATTAAGACCATCCAAGAAAAAAAGACCTTGTAAATCTTCCCACCATCCTTGGCTACCATGCTTCAGGCCTGAACCAAAGGAGACACTGAAGATAAATGGTTGCTTCATTCTTGTCAAATCCTTGGCCACTGTCCAGTCAGGTAGTAAAGCACCTCTATTAGGAGCTTAATTCTGATTGTGAGTTAATTTCACCTAGCCACTGGAAAAACTAGCAAGTAGAAATGACTTTCCAACTCTTTTCCAAAAGCCTGCATAGTCCATCATACCAGACTTCCAGTAATTTAGTTCTTCTCAAAAGGATGTATGTGCGAGGACCACATTATACATCTGGATAGTGAATCCACACATACACAAGCATAATCTAATTAAAAGCCAGATTATGATACATTCAATTATCCTGACAAGCATTTTACTTCACAGCAACAGAACTCATTACTGTAAGGTTATATTTAAGCAAATAAGGGAAAATACGAACCTAGCCTCAAACATCAGGAAATTCTGCCATAGAAGAGTAACAAAAATAACTGTGAGGAAGGAGATGAGCCTGAACACAATCTGGCCTGATCTTTTGTGATTGCTACCAAATGATCACCCCCAAGCGATTTAGTGCAATTGTAAACTTAGGTGTTCATAAAACTTCTGTTGAAAGATAAATGCATACACCAAGTACAACTCATTAGACTCTCTGTGAACACCGCCCCCCCCACACACACAGTGAACTTTCTGAAGTTTTCCTTTTCCTTTGTTTGTTACCAAAATGCCCCAGTTGAAATAACTGTGTTAGCAGAAGATACTGAAATTTGAAAATCGCAGTAAAAATACTTTTCTTTTCCAGTTTTACAGCTAGTAGACTGGCTTACTGTGTTGGTAACTTCTGAAGTTTAGAAAGATATCCTAATGTTCCATTTCTAACATAAAATTTTATATTTTGAAATATAGTACAAAATATGTGTTATAAAAAAGTATAATATATTGCATCATCTTGCATTCTATTATGTTATATTATAGTAATTGTATTATATTTATTTTGTAATAGTTAAATCCAGATAAATGAGTCACTTTTCTGAGGAAGAGTTTGAAAATGGAGAGATATTTAGCATAATTTGTGGGTTTTAAATGCTTAATAGCCTGTAATCTTCACTAAATGCCAAAAGATTAATTTGTAAATACTTTGTGTTCGCTGCTGCTGCATCATCAGCTTTGTGTTTTGCTCTCACAAGCAGGCTTTTCATCTTCATGTCTGTCACAGAAGGGAGCAGAAGTGGTACCACTATGCAGAATAAGGACAGCTGAGGTGGCAGTACTGTTCCTGATGAGGACTTCTTCCTTTGTCCAAAGAGGAACTTAAGTTTGCCTTGGAACTGCATTGTCTGGTATAAAACAAAACAAAACAAACCCTTAAGCATTTAGTGTGTAAACATTTAAAATACTAGTACAACCTATAGTTGTACACTAGTACAGCCTGTGTTATTTAACACCAAACCTGGTTTTGAATCAGGGATTAAAACTAGGAATTTAATTTTCTTCATATAATTTAAACCATGCCATTTCAGAGACAGGGTGGGTGGAGGTACTATCAACAGTAAGATGAGACTTTTGGTGCTGGTTGAGTTTTTTTTCCTCTCTTGTGTACTCAGAAGTTCTGTGTTACGTTCTGTTTGCCAAAATGCCATGTTCAGTGGCACAAACAGTTTTTTCCTCTGTACCCCACTGAAGCTGCAACCATTATTTTCCCATGCTCTGTTCTCTCCAGCAAGATGGTTTCCTAGTTTCTTTCCTCTTACTCTGCACTTCCTCTGGGAAGTATAGGGACTGGCACAACACAAGGACTGTGCAGACAGGTGCCAAGAGAAAAGACATGCCCAAGATAGCTGGATACAGAGTGCATGGCTTGGAAGGAACTGTCCGTCCCTCCTCAAATGTCTGTGTAGAAGACAGGGAACAAGTTAACAGAGAGCTGCTGCCTCTTGGTGAAAAAAATAACTACCAAAAAATGCCCAGTGAAAAATCAGCCTTTTTGAGTTAGGCATTTTCCAGAGCCACAAGATTAAAGCAGGGATGCAGAAATGGTGCCTGTTAAGACCCAAAGTATTCCAGCGAATGAGCATCTGAGACAGAACTTGCATTTCCCAGTTTCATGCTCATCATTTTGCTTTCTTTGCATGAGTTGGAGTTTCCCCTAAGTAGAAACAGCATTGGTCTTTACTAAGGAAAAGGAGAAGTGATTTCTAGAAATGAACTGTTCCTAGTATGGAGCATGCAAGAGACTTTCTAATTCTGGCTTTTATTATTAAAGGATTCATTACAAAAGGGAAAAACAGATCCTTAGTTTTCCTTCTCCTTAAAGCAAATGGTTTGGGCTTAAATGTTAATTGTTGAAATTCAGGCTTGCCACCCTTTGTGCAAATTGAGGACAGATATTGATGAAAAGAGCTCAAAACATAAAAAAATTTAAAGCCTTTCAGTTTCAAATATTACTACCTTCTTTTCTCCCATCACTCTTTATACATATTAATAATTATCTTTTGGTGTTTCTTGCTAGTGCACAGCAAAAGAAAAGTGTATCCCTTCCATGGATTTCTACAATATTTATGTTGAAGAATTTTTTATATGAAGTAATTAAAATCTATTATGTCATGCCTACAATGATCAAAGTGAAGTTGTACTTACAAGGAATCCAGAAGTACTGTCCAACAAGCAGCGAACTCGACAGATGAAACAGCGGGTTAAAAAGGAAGAATAATCTGTTGTCATGCTGTCATTCTCTTGTGCTTTGAACAATTTACTGAGAATATATTCCTCTCCTAGGAACAACAGTGGAGGCAACATATATCAGATCACACTAAGAAATAATGAAAATGTTCTGTAGCCAATTGAGGAAGCTGTTACGGAAATTGCTAAAAATTGCTTTATGGATGAGCGAATATTCAATGGTGTCATGTATGGATACATCTGCACATGCTCTACGAAGAGAAATATAAAAGCTTTGCAATGGGATTCGGGTGAGTTTCTTGAGAAATTTGGACTTTATTTCCTGAGTTTTTGTGATTTTTAATGACACAAAACAGGCTAACAGATGTTGCTGGTTTTGAGATCAGAGATCACAGAAAATGCATTAGACAGAAGAACAAAATAAGGAAAAATTCTAATCCTAGGAAAAAAAGAGAACAAAAAATGGACAGTAGATGATCAGCGTATGTTCAGCTGTTGTGCTTCTTTGATTTTTTTGTACAAGTGCACAGTTTTTGAAATATTTCCCAAAACACACAAATATTCATACAAAACTATGAACTCGAGACCTGAAATTCTCCATAATATACATTAGGACAAAAATTCCAAATATTTGTAAATTTTATAGTATGAAATATTGGTGGATGTTCTTTTGCTTGTTTCCTGCGTTCTTCTTACAAAATCTTGCAAAGATCCTTGGATATTTATAAAACTCTTGTAAAACACAGAAACTGTTTTACAGGAAATGCAAGAAATTCCACCAAAGTTTCATGTCTGTGTTCCTGAGGGCTTTGTAGAGGTTGCTGAAGGATTTCTTGCAAGATTCTCCCCTCTCATCTGGTGACTATACCTCCCAGTTTATTTCCTCAATTACTACCTCACATTCTGGTGAAATGCATACATTTTGCTGAGATCAAGAATTCTTTATAAGGTTAACAATCTCAACCTGATTATAAGTTCTGTAGTTGTGATTTCACCTTAATATCTCATGTAGGAGAAACCTTGAGTGCAGGCATCCAACTCTCATCCTAGGGAAGTATAGCCTCTGAGGAAAATGTACATTGCTAAACCTATTTGCTCCTCAGAAAGCTCCTGTCTACCTCATTTTACATGAGAAAACAAATGGCAGAAGGTGATGCTGCCACAGTGGTTCTGTACAAAAATCTTTTGTATCAATGAGAGGACTATTGATGTCCCGATCTGTTGCCAGCTAACGTTTGGCAGTATGAATTGATGCTGCTCGTTCTGAGTGTGTAAGAGAAAAGCAAAGGAAGCAACTTTGTAGCACCAGTGGCACACTCTACCTTATAAATGCCCAGGATCAGGAAGAAATGTCATCTCTGAGACAATAACATAAATGGCCACTGTGCATCTTTCCAGTGAAGAATCTGACTTGACATGGTTCTGACACGGGCATAGATGGAGTGCAATTCTATCTCTGTACAGTGGTGCCTATGTTTCCAAACAACAGACACAATCCCACCTGTTTCTGACTGTAGTTGCTGTCCAGACAACATCTGGGGAGGATTCATGGCCCAGTGCAGTTGTCTACAAAAATCCTGGCGGTCATCCACGTGAATGTAATCATATATGTTTTGGTGCATTACATCAGTCTGAAACAATTACAACAAGGAATGGTTAATTAGTAACTGTAGGGGGGCAGCCACTTATCTTTACATGGATACTTTGCTTAAAATAATGGCAGGTGTAGGACATCTTCAGAGCAGCTTTAATGAGGAAAGTTATTTCAAATGCCTGTACTTCTCAACATCTGCTTTTCCCCTTCACATCCTAAGACGATTCTTTCTATTCTTAACTCTTTTGTACATGTGCAAATATGAGTAATAAACATCCAACTGGCAAGTAATGACTAGTGGCATCCCCCTAGGGATTTGTGATGGGACAAACCCTCTTTGATTTCTTGACGAAGGAATCATGGGTAGAATATGAGGTTTGCAGGTTCAGCAGGTTTGCAGAGGGTGCCAGCTGGGGAGGGCAGGGCAGCTCTTTGGTGGGCTGTAAAAACAGGCTGAAACCTCAGGAAGTTCAGCAAAGGCAATTTTCTCTCTTAATTTCAGGCACCCCATGAAAAGAAAGAGATTAGCAAATCAAAATGATCCCAGGAGAATGCTACCAAGACATTTAAGAGAGATGGAGTATATCCAGGAGGGAAGAACAGGTTTGTTCAACTTTCAGAAGGGAAAACCAGAGAAAGAACATACTGCTGTCTACATCAACCAAATGAGCAGGGAAAGAGAAGACAAACCCTGATGCTTCTCAGAAGAACCAAGTGAGAGGGCAAGAAGCAATAGACATAAGTGGCAACATGGGGAGCTGAGACTTAAGCGAAAAATAATTACAGTTGTGCTGGCTAAACATCTTCCAGAGGGGTCATAGAAACTCAAAGCTTGATCAGTTTGCATCAGCCTGCTCTATCTCAATGTGCTTTGAGCAGGAGTTTGGACTAGATGACCTCCAGAGATCTTGTCAAACTGAATGGTTCTGTTATTCTCTGACTTTAGAATATATTACACACAATCAGCCTAGAAAAGCAGCATCTTATACTGAAATCAAAAATAAACTTCTAGCTAAATCTTAGTTTTACAACAGATCATGTTTCTGCTAATGAAAGCTTATAAAAGGAAATTACAATAAATAAATCTTCACCTGTCATATTTACCAAAAAAATTAGTCTGGGATGGCACAAAACCCCCCTTATTTCAGTAAGTGTATGTCTAAGCAGCAGTAGAAGGATAAGGTGGATAAGGTAGCAACATACAGTGCTGCATTTAAAAATAATAGCAGAAGTCATAATATTGACAATGTATATATATTGACAAGAAAGTCAACACAATGTCAGTGACTGGGTATTCTAAGTGTTTCTCAATATATTTACCTGATGAAACCCTAGATAGTCCACAATTGTCGACGACGCATAGAATATCATTCCATCTGCACTCACCACCAAGGCAAAACCATTCAGTGACTGAAAAAGGAAAATAAAATACTTTAAAAGATAATCAGAAGATAAAGAATAAAGTAAGCATGAATGTAATAATTTTAAGAATAACTTAGGAATGAAAAAACTCACTTTGCAAAAAGTTGGACACTAAATTTTTTCCTACCATGAAAAATGAGTAGCAACCTGGAACATGCTTTCTTTCTTTTCTACAATGTTAAGAAAGTTAATTACAGTATAACGACCATATTACATTACTAGTTTATTGTCTGCTTAATTGTGTGCATAATTATATTTTCTCATTAATTGATAGAATTAAAAGTTTAATAGCAAGGGTCAACTACTTTCTTTTTTCTTTTAATTTAAAACTGCACATTCTATAATAATTGCTTTGAATATATATGCATTAATACATATAATATAGTAATATCCAAAGGGAAAATTAAATACATGTGCTGTTGTAACTATGACTTTAAAACTGGATCTGTATTTTTTTTAATGGCTTTCTTCTTAAGCTGCTATAAAAATACATACATAGCATAATTGCATAAGTACAATGAATATAAAAAGTAGGCAATAAATACCTCACTGGTATAAAACAATCTAGAAAATCTAGAAAAGAGCTAAATTAATTCTTACACACTTGGGGATGAAAAGACATCTCTCTCATCAGAGAGATGAGAAAATAAACGTGAGGATTAAATTAAATACATGATGCAAACATTAAGATCATGCTGCATGAGGACTGACTAATTTTGCCTCTCTTCCCTTGATAAAGTTTTGGTGACATATCTTTACTCTGGCAGGCTTGCCCTCCAAGGCAGTCTAGATCCTTTCACGTGGAGGTTTTGAGGTCTTTGAGATAACAGTTCAAATAGCTGTTGGTGAAATACTGCTATATTATTATTATCCTTGCTTCACCTTACTCTCAATTTACTGATGTGCCTATTAATCCTGAGTTAATCCTGAATCACAGTGAGGACAGATTTTCAATTGCTCAGTAATCAGATACACTGACATATTTTTGTGAGCTTGGTTCTCTTTTTGGTTCCTAAATAAGGACCAGATTTCCAAGGCTGCTTGAAAGCTGTTCCCACTGTGACAATGGTGGGCAGAATTTCAAGAGCTCAGTGCACAATAGACTGACCTCCTCAGAAGGTTTGGCTGCCATCATCGATGTGGAGCACCTTTGGAAATGTGGCCCCATGGGACCACACTTGGCCAGAGGCTCTGTACCTTGAAGAACCTGTGAAACTGTGACTTGAGAAAAGTAGTGGAGAGCCTTCAATGGCTGTAGCAGCAATTCAAACAGGTCAACACTAATCATAAATCAATGGTTCATAAGAACAGTCAATGGCAAATCTTGTTTTGCTCTGGGTCAGCTCCATAGGTACAGATCCTTTGCAGAATGAAAGTGATCTCTGCTTGGTTGTGCTTGTGTTGAATACTAGTTCTCCTTGTCAACTCTTCAAGCACAAGGACTTGCTCAGCTGGTGCTATTTTCCTACTCTAAATAATGCCCAAATTTGTCCCAGGACCTCACCAACCAGAAGAAGGTACATCAAGATTTCTGCATCTTCACATCTGCACCTCTCGCTGCACTGAGGGGAACCTCCATGGATGGCATCTGTCACGTACATTTCCAACGTCAAATGGAGACAAGAAAGCATTTTTGGCATCTTGTCTCACTGGACTCGTCTTCACAACAATGAAACCATCAGTGATGTGATGTTAGGAATTTTATTACATTTTGAGCATCTGGCAGGCCTTTTAATTTGGATAGACTAAGATTTTCCACAAAGATAACTGTAGGACACTTAAGGGAGCTCCTTTTTGTCTTTGTCTTTTTGTCTGTGGCTCTTACCATGCATATTCTGAAAAACCTCGAGTCCTGCCCATGAAACTGGACCAGGTAGAAGTTTAAAACTCACAGTTCTTAAGAACTTAGGAAACTAAGAACTTCTCATTTAAAAAGTGAAAGAAATGTGCTGAATTTTTAAAAAAGTTTTTAAGCTACACAGACTACTACACCAAGCCCTACCTGGAATAGCTTAAACAATAATCACGAGATCCAAATATTATCAAAGAATCCTACACGTTATCACACTGAACATCCTTAAAGTATCCTCCACTGTCCTGCAGGCAAGCTGGAGTTTTTCAGGAATATCTGTCTTTGTCAAGGTTTGCTTGTATGAATCAGGAGATAAACTCATCTATTCAAAAAATTAGTCTTCTTCAACATATTGGTACGTACTCCTTAGGCCTAGATACATACTTAAGAGATCAGTCTCTGCCCTTAAAATGTAAGACTTGATCCCCCACAGTGGAAAGCAGGAAGATTTTTCTTTACACATTTTTTTGTCACAGAGCTAGAGTCAGGTTGGACAAGGTGCAACAATTTTTAAAATTGGAAAGGGAAATGGGACCATGTGTAATTTCCAAGGGTTCAGATCAGTGTACTGGCAACTACATCTGTGAGGTTAGAGGAGGTATTAAAGAAGAGGTAGGAAGTAGGAAGAGGAAAGAAAAAATGGACAAAATGTTCAAGGAGCCATGTGTTTAGGTTAAGCCAGAAATACTTGTGGATTTGAAGCAAGTATGTAAATGAAGATATTTCCAAACTTCCCCTTCTTTGTTTTTGGTTTGTTCTCAAAATGCTGGTGTCCTCTCCTGAGGTTATACCTCTTAGATAAGCACCCACTGGTTTTCACCACCCCAACCAGACATCAGAAGCTTTGCCCTGCAAGCAGGGAAAGCAAAATCCACTTTGGTGCAAAAACAACTTTTATGGATCCACATGACTCAGTTGAGGATTAACACAAATTCCATGTCTCTAAATTCATTTTAGCTAGGAAACCTGCTGCTTCAGACGCATTAAAAAAAGACAAGCTGGGTATCAAGTAAAACTTTATACCAGTGAGTCTCATCCATGCCTGCAAATTCTTCTGCTTTCACAATATTACCCTAAACTGTAGTTCAGTGGGAAAACAGACATCTGTAACACAGAAGACTCTCAACAGAGTCAGAGATGGACTGAGATTTATACTTTTCTTATCTACTTACCATGGATGGGGATAAGGAGAAGGGTGTTTGCTAGCACATTGCTCACCCCGAGTGGGTAATGGTGATTGCAAATCAGTAGGGAAATACCTTTTCCAACCTCTCAGATAAATCTCTCAGGTACCAAATACAACTCCATACTGAAATCCTTTACAGTAACACTGCAGAGAGATTTTTCCATTTTTCTGGCCAGAAGCCTAGTGACTTGTTAGACTGAGTAGGAGAGACAGCTTCGATCCACAAGAATGAATGAAAACTATTCCCAGCTTTTTTGTTCTAAGTTATCACATCTCTCATTAAACAGCACAACAAAGTCTATGGCTCCACTTATGATTTTTAAGCATCCTTAGTTATTGAAATAAAATTCTCAGCAATAGCTTTCTCTCATTCCCAGTGAACAGGGGGCTGCACAGGTGGGCTGTGTCAGAAACACGGCAGCCTTGTGCCTGGGTAATGGATAACCTGGGGAGAGGGAACAGGAAAAAGGACATGGACCAGCCTCATAGCTGTGCAGTTTGCACTCCCTAATGAAAGCACATGTTTGCCCCGAACACTGAGAGGGCAGCACAGAGAAGTATAGGCAGCTCTGCTCATTTCACTTTAATCCTCTCAGCAGAAATAATGGAAATTCTAAATGAGCTTCCAGTGGAAAGAAGCAAACTCCACAAGTCAGTGTTGGTGATATTTGTTTTGTGTACAACAAGTATGTTCCAATCAGTAAAGTCCACTTGTATTCTAAAACTTTTTTGCAACATTGCATATTCTTACACATGCACAGAGGGTCACATGCACACATAGAAACAAACACACAAAGTTATTAGTATGGACCTTAAAACTTTTACAAAAAGAAACAACTAACTTCAAATCTGAAAAAAATACATGGTTTTAAACTGCCATTTGGCAAACCATATGGATTCAATGACAGATGGAATTTCTAATCCAGGATAATAGCTGAAACATGTGAGACAGACTTAAGTACGTATTGTGAACATTTGTTTGTTTGTATTTGGCTTTTTAAAAACACTTACATGAGTTTTCTACATTGAACTTAAAAAATGAAATCATGTGGGACTTTTTTCCCAAATGAAAAAAAAACCAAAAAAAAAAAACCCAGAGAGCTTGGCACCAGATAGGGGCCTGTGTTCTTTTGAAAAAACATGTACATCCAATTATGTACTCACGAAAAGCTGCACCTGCTACTGAAACAAAAAAGCAATTAATCTGTCAGTTCAAAGAAAGTATGATATTATTCTGGTGCCTGCAGTAGCTGTGAGATGAAAGTTATCAGTTCCTTCCATTAAGAAGTTTTTAAACTTTATTAGTCAAGAGATTCTCTTTGGGAAAGAAGGCAAATATTTTGAGGAAGATAGGACTTCCTTTGGCAAGATCCTTTATATATCCTGATTTTTTTTTTCCTAGTCTCATAGCATAAAATCAGCCAGAAAATACTTCAAAGATATTTTGGTCAAGGTCATGGCATAGTAAAAATAAGGAGGAAAAAAAAAAAAAAAAAGAAAGAGAACAAGTTCCAATGCACATTTCTCTTATTACTCTTCCTTGAAATAAAGGAAAATTCACTAGCATTAGGTCTCCAGAGACCATGTTACTATGGCTACTAAAGTACAACAGTCAAGGCCTGCAGCCATGCCTTGCTTTGAACAGATTTTCGAGTCACGCAACTTGGGTACTAAATTTCCAGGGTCAGTTGGCTCACAGTTTATCTGGAACAGCTTCACTTAATAGTGGATCACTGGGTTTTTGCATCCTATGTGGGATGGGGCCATTTTCTGATGATCTAAATAAGTAGCTATTTTAAAACTCTGGAAATTATATACTTGTTCATGTCTTATGAATATCAGGAGGAAAATGCAGACAGTTAACTGTGTCTTCTGTCTTAAACTGCATTGTCTAATGAATCAGTATTTCTTTCCACTGGTGTTTTTAGGACTCATAGTTGCTCTTCCTAAAAATCCCTCTGAATCCCTAAGGTTCTCTTTTTAAGCTTAAAAAAAAAAAGAAAAAGAAAAAAAGAAAAAAAAAGAAAAAAAGAAAAAAAGAAAAAAAGAAAAAAAAAGAAAAAAAGAAAAAAAATAAAAGAAAAAAAGAAAAAAAAATTAACTCTTACAGAATCCTGAAATAAAAACCAGCATGAAAGACTGTTCAGAAATACCATATCTGGTGACATCAGAATATGGCCTTTGCTCAACAAGTACAGTATCTCTCAGCTCTCTGGACTCTTACGTATTTCTCTGGTATATACAAAGCAACTTCAAAAGGAATATTTCTGTGAGTAAGCACTATTTCGTGCAAAGGAGAGTGGCAGAATTGTTTTAGCATTCAGTTTTGATCAAGGGTTTGCGTGTACAGATTAAATTTCAGGCAAAAGAAACAAAACAGAATACAAATTTCCATCATTGGAGCCAGGGAAGGAAGTACTAGCTGAAGTCTACATACATGGAGTTATATAGGAAGCCTTTCGGAGAGAAAGTGCCCTATCTGATAAACTGGTTTTCATAGAGAGCAGAAATGCACATTTTCAAATACGAAGAAATATGTATGTATGACCATTATGCCCTTTTCACTCCTCCTGTCACCCCAGCTAAGACAAAGTTCATGTTCCTGCCTGTGTCCTTGACCCTGGATATCACTTCGGGCTTCTTTCAGTATGGAAATTCAGCACCTAGTGCTGCCCTACCGAGATCAGCATTTTCAGTGATCATTCCCAATGCCAGGCAGATTTGAGCCCTGGCCCTCCCGTATTCTGTCAGCGGAGCCATCTGAAAGGCACAAATGATTGTGAATCATTCAGCTGGTGAAATTTCTCATTATTCCATTTCTCAACATCCCATCACTTCCACAAAGGAATTAAGGAAACCTTGGAGATGCTTGTTTATGTAAGTGTCTTCAGTCTAACAAGGGAGCTGGAACACTGTGGCTCATCAAGAGGCAGCGGTCAAAACCGGCCTCCTGGAAATCAGCTAGGAAAATGTAAGTCACTGGGCTCCGGTAATTGTGAGCTATAAACTTTCAAGAAAACATAGTAGTTCCCTGGAGGGTGAGATTGCAACGTGTGCACACATGTAAACACATTTTAAACCATGGTGATGTTTTTTATATGCTTGATATGTAATAAGTATTGGACACTACCAAGAACAACTTTGCCTTTGAAGTTGTTTTGAATGCACGACGCAAAATTGTAAATGCAGTTTTTCTTCCATTATACATTCCTTCCAAGCTGAGTTTTTGTAACAAAGCTTGCTTTGTTAAGTCTGTGTCAAGTCCTTGAGACAGGGCCTCTCTTTGTTAACATATACAGGAATTGCTGGTCCCCAATGAACCTGGCGCCTCAAAACCAACTACTCTGCCCAAGACGGGGCTGAGAATCCAGGGCTGAAGCATCAGTTGACTTTGTTTGTGTAGAAAGTCGATGTGGTGCATGCTAGAAAGAGATGCATCCCCATTAAATCCCACTTTTTCAACAAGTACTAAGCACCGGAAAAGAGAATACAGACCATGCTTCCAGAGAAGAGAAATACTGATGTCTAATAGCTTAAAGACAGGTTAGGAAAGGTTTTGTTGATGCAAAAATGAATCAATGGGTGACACCATATGCCTCAGTACAAATTTGTTATGTGGCATGCTTACTTAGAATAAAATGTTATCACTAAAAATGTCTTCTGTTGATGACAACTTTTGGTGAATTTTTTCAGGTCTAGTTGTAAAAATTTCATTATTCTTTGCATTCCCATTTAGGATTTCATATGGGAAGCAAGAATAAGAACATTATCTGAGGTTAATGGATGGTATACAAGTACTGAAAACTACTTAAAATAATATAAAGAAGAATATTCAAATTATTAATTCTAAAATTGTTGGGGCAAGCCACATTTTATTTGTTAATACATAGATAAAAGTATGATGTTTGCTAGATAGTTAGTGAGTATGTGGATGAGTAACATGTCATTTACCTTAGCAATTATCATGAAGGGATACTAAATTACAACATAATCATTATACCTATTTCTTCAGCCTCCTCAATAATCATGATGTTGAATTTAAAATTGTGCTCTACCAGTAATGGAACCCTCCTGTCAATGCTCTTTCACAAATACTATGCCCTGGTCTACACTTGGAAATAGAAACCATCTTTATATTGATTCATGCAGTTTCTCATCTCACTTCCTTAAAAGCAGATGTTGTATTTACAGATGGAAGCAAAGCTGGGGCAATATCATATCTTCAGTGCAAGTTCAGCTCTTCATCCTTTCTGAATTCTGCAGCTGCTCTGAGCTTTTCAGTCCTCTCTTCAACAATTTCAATATAGAAAATGCAAGCCTGATTAATTCCATTTGAGAAGACTCAAAATGAAGCATTAATTGCTCACTACTCTGCACTTGTAATAACAAATTTAGTTAGGTAGACTTTGAAATAACAAATGTAGTAAGATTAGGCATTATCTCTCACAGAAATAAGTTACTGAAAAGAGTCTCAAATAATATTTATCCAACATGTTGGACAATTAGACATATGTAAGTACCAAATGTCTGGGTTTTTTTCAGTGTTATTTACATGTAAGTGCATCAAGTCCTGAAGAGAGGAAGCCGTCATAATATTCCATCCACAGCTGACTTTTATTTGTACTTGCAAACTGTTAATGAGGATGAATGGCAGACATCTCTTTCTGTAAGGAATCAAAACCTGAAAGAGACAATGTTGCAGCCTATAGACTGAAAACAGAATGTTATGTCCTAATTTCAGAGCACTCTTTTTCTGTGTATTTTGCACTATATATCACATTTTCTAACATAAAACTATTTCAGGGGGTGGGGAGAAGAGCAAAACAATCAGTATTTCACAATCTGTTTGATAATATGTGCTAAATCTACCTTTTAAAACACAATTTCAGGTCAGTAGAATTTTCACAGAGAGTGGCATTCCTGAAACTGACTCTGGGAAGAGTTTTACTTTGCAGGTTATCATCTTATGGATGGTTTTTATCCTGTGAGTATCCTGTATCAAACACACCCTATCCCATTCTGACAGCAGGGGTGAATCCTGCTATAAAGGCATTGTGCTGAGCCAGAGAGGCAGGCAACACTTTCTCTAACTGAGATATCAAGTGATGACAGTGAGGAGAAGGGTAAGGATAGAAAGTTAGAGAAACTCCTCTAACCAGCAGCAACAACTGCAAATCTTAGGCTGCATTATAGACCAAATGAATCCTTCCCCAAGTCTTTTCTGCAAGCCCCTGCTTTGGTTTGAGCATTTAAGTTTTATTAACCAAAGCAGAAAAAAAGTGGAAGTGGAATGTATTTGATATTTGTAGTAAAATATGTAGGATTTTTTTTTCCAAAACCTCCAAAACAAAATCACTGCAAATTTGCAAAAGTTCTCAGGACTGGACAGAGTCTAGCCTGGATCTGCTTTCTTGCTCCTCACCTCATCTTATTGAGAAGACAGCAAGACTGCAGGTCATGAATTGAGAAAGAGGAATATACTGAAAGCAAGTGTAATCTGTGAATTGTTTAGACTGCTCATTTATAATTTCACTTCAACCATTTGAAGACTAACAAATGTAGGATTGGAATTATTTAAATGGTATTTTTGTTTCTTCTATGTTTTCGGGGTTATTTTGCAATACATAACTATGCCATCTTAAAAAATGCTTCCTGAAAAGCAAATGCAGAAACTGGTATTAAGTGAACAGTGTATTATGAATGCCTTTGTTGCCTGAATGCAAGAAGTCAGTTCTGGCAGCAGACTAAGCCCTGGTGCATATGTACAGTGCAGGGCTCAGATACAGATACCAAACCTATTGGCTGGTGGAAATAGTTGTCAGGGATTAGCTCTGAAGTCAGCGAGAGGAAAAAAAATCTAACAGAGCTGAAACAGGAGAATATGTTTTGTTGAGGAGGAAGTTATGTGGCCACTGGACTGTCTCCAAGAGGCACCGAAATAGCCTGAGCAGAAACAGAGGAAGCGGCTGTGAAAAGTGAGCTCGGGTGGGGTTGGCTGTGATGAACAGTCTGGAGACAGCAGCAGAGGCCTGAAATTCAGAGCTGCATCTGTGCCCAAAGTTATTGATTCTTCACCTTAGCACTGTGGATGGACAGCTGCTCTGTTCACTGCTACGACTACAATTTCTCAGCTAGCCCTCCTCACAGGACAGCAGCTTTGCCTGTCTCCTGACAGACAAATGGAAGACTCTTTTCCTGATGCCAGCAGCAGCCAGAGGATGAGAACTGTCTCTCCTCACCACACACCTGTACTGACTGCCCTCTCCTCCTGCTCTGTCACACTGGACATGGGCTGCTTGTCCTGATTTTCCAATCCGCTCCCAGCTTGCTCCCTCTCAATTGTAATCTGTAATTTTGTGTTGGAGAAGCTAAATACTAACTCTCAACAGCCCAACATGTCACAAAATCTGGAAAGAAGCACTTACTGGCATTTTCCCTTTCGCAAAAAGGTTCCACACAAGCCTCTACAGTAGTACCTATTTTTCCTCTTCAAATCCCTCCATAAAACTCTTGCAAAAGTCCTGGCAAAAGTCAAGCTTGTCAGGCATTATGTGTGCTGGCAATTGTGGTTACCATTTTGTTCACTATTTCCACACAGTTCTGCCCATCAAAATCCATCTTCTATCACTTTTCGTGTAGTTAGACTGAAAATCTGAAGGGAGGGTGATAACATGATTTTGTTTTCCTCTGTCCTGTCAAGTAGGATGGTGCCATCTCCTGTATTTAGAAACCTCAACACCGTGGCAGCATTGTGATTGTTGCAGTCGTAACAAGAGCACTGGGGACTGGAGCAGAGAGCAAATGGAATTTAGCGGTCATGGCTTTTCTATCCAGATTTGTTAGAGAAGAAGAAAAAAAAGAAGAAAGGAATAAGCAAGAACATTAGTTATTTGTTTAAAGGGCAACAGAAAGGATGTTTTTTGCACAGAGCTGTGGCCATGCCAAATTTCAAGTCTGGATTTTAGAAATCTGCCTATTTGAAAAGAAAGGAAAAAACGGACCAGGGCCTCTGAAGTGTTCCTTTGTGTTTTGCCTATGCCTGGCAAGAAAAAAGTGAATGTGTACATGTGATAAAATGTCACTCCTAACCCCATTTATGTTATTTTTAATGGATAAATTCTCTGTAAGTCATCCCAAGTGACTAATGTCAGCTTAAATCATGTCATCTAAATGACTGGGAGAAGGTTCATGTTTGAAAAAAAAGGAAAGCAAAAGCATTGATTGGGTAACTTTAAAAAGTTGTATTAAAAAAGTACTAAGACTATGAGCTTTTTATGAGATTTTTCAATTTTGATCATCCAATTTTAAACTAGTAGATCAAGAAAATGAAGCACTGTATCATCATCTATCAGGATTTACTTTAGAAGGACTTTGCTAGGAGAGCATCAGCACTATTGAAAGCTGAAAAGGAATTCCAGACCGGAATAAACCAAAAATGTCTCTTTCTACCAGTTTTTTTGATTCCTGAGGTTTGTGCTATGGTCATAGATCCATATAATCTCCATGCACTTTGTTGGCCTTGCAATTTGCCTTTTTAAGTTTAAATTAAAAAATAACAGGAAGAGGAAAAATCTCTTGCTGTCAGACTGAAATTCAAAGTGGAGTACCTTTTTCAAGAGCATGGTTTTATCAAGAACTGATTACATAAATCAGTTTGGAAGGAGGAAGTGGAATTACACTAACAAGTTTAAAAAATGACAGGAAACCAAGTGGGAAAAGAGTTTCCTATGTTATTTCCTCATGCAGAGTGAAGAACAGCACCAATAGGATGTTTTCTAATGTATCATTTTCCAACTCCCTTGGAATGAAACTTGAACTCTAGTTCAAGCTGTTAGTAGAGGCCCTTGGGAGATAAGTTTCAGTGCCAAAATGTGCACATTCACCTCTCCAAAGTAACTCCAAGAATGATTATTATTTGCATCCATTTCTAAGGTAGCAACATAATGTTAAATAATACGCTTGAAACTTACATTGTGTCAAATCCTAAATCATTTGCAGGCATTAAAAGTCTGACTTTCATTGGTTTTAACTGAGAAGAACTTAGGATCTATTTGGTGTTAAAGTTGTCGAGAAAAGACCTCATTGACTTTGGTGGGAGTTACCAAGTTAGAACCAGAATTTCCAAACCTGTGATATGAAATTAGGATATAACCTATAAAGGACTTGTCTGGGTGACAAAGTGCCTGTTCTGTGTCATACAGAACCTACCCCTGATTGTGCTGTAGCTTTGCACAGGCAGCCAATTGCAAGCACATATGCTGCTGGTTCAGAAGCTAAATAGCCTGAAGTGCCTCGCTAGTTTTGCTAATTAGAACTCAAATCAGCAAAATTCGTCTGCGTGCTTTGGTGGAACAAAAACCTGCCTACAAAACATGGAAACTCACGTTGAAAAACCCACCTTTGTATGTTTAAGTAGCTAACATAATGAAGTAATGATTATTAGTATCAGTGGAGATTTATAATGGTTGTACCATCAAACCTAGCTTTCATGGTTTTGAAGGCATTAGTAATTTATTTATTTTTTACATAAAGGATCATATAACTGTGATTTTAAGATATTTAAGATGCCAGGCACCTCCAAGGTTCTGTCTAACAATTTAAATAAGTAGTAAGCCCCTCCAGTTCCCTCTGCAGAACTTTCCTGCCCTCAAGCAGGCCAACACTCCCATCCAGCTCTGTGTCTTGTGAGACTGACTAAGGGTGCCCTTGATCCCCTTATCCAAGTCCTTGATGAAGGTATTAAATGGAATGCACAGTATCACTGAATATGAAATATCAGAAATGCATCTTCAGTGAAGCTGTAAGAAAAACAGGAGACAAAACTACAGAAATTCGTGTGCCCTGAAGCCTTAAGAGTAGAAGACTCATGGGAATCTGACCCTGAACTGTACAAAAGCATGTCTTGGAGCATCCTGAAAAGCAATGTGGATCTTCTCTGAGCTGCCAGTGAGCATGAAAATGACAAAAAAGGCCATGTCTAGCCTTTATCAATATTCATCCGTGAGAAGGGAGAGTGATAGAACCAGGCAGCCTTACTCCACCAGCATCTGCTCAGGAACTGCCTGCATTGTCCATATTTCTTCATATTTATTGTGCCACACTTTTCTCACACCTGAAAAGAATTAGGTCGAATATATCTGGAGACAGAGATGTCATAAACCCTATGCTTCTGTTCACAAGAGCATAACAGAAGACCAACAGACTTAACGAAGAAAAAAAGAAAGTCCATGAAGGCACCTCCTTAGCAGCAAGGGTTGAGACAGAAATTTGAACATCAATTATTCTCCCATGGCAAGCAAAAAAACTGCAGGAGCAACTGTGAAGTGGTCAATAAAGCCCAAGTGATAATTTTAGCAGGGTGCTGCTTAGTGCACAAATGCTGGTTACTCAAGGAGCAGTATTGGAGGTGGTGATGGGGTGATGCCTGATTATGTGTCATTAGGAAAGCAAGTCCACATAGAGCCTCCCTCTTAACAGCAAGCTTTTAATTCTTCCAGTGATCAGTGAATAGTATAGCACATGACAGCTACACAGACATTTGGGATGGGCAATTACCTGCACCACAGTGTAGACTCTGAGTCTGGACTTAAGATTACGAGTACAGCATAGCTGGGGGGAAGAGCAGGAGGTGGCTAACAGCCATGAGATGAATCCTGCAATCAAGGCTATTGCCTAGATACCCACCAGTGATTCATTATTTTTCCAAGTCACCATTTTATTGTGTTTCTCCACCCTATCACCCCATAAACTCTATCTGGATTTGTTGACTGCCAATACAACTTATTTTCCCCTTTTTCTGGTTATGGGTTTGGCCCAGTGTTCCTTAAGTATTCATTAACAGGCTTCAGAAACTGAATGTGGCCCTTTTCTGCCAGAAGGCACAGGGCACAAGGGTTGCAAAACCACCTGTCTTGTAAAATATTAAAAGCTAAAAAATCATTTTAAAAAGTTAAAAATCATTACTGTAGTCAACCTGTTGGAATGTGAAGTCTCAAAGGACAGTAAACATTGCGAGAATAGGACATATTAAAAAAAAACCCTTATTAAAATTGGACTTTGGTTCTTAAAGCCTTGTCTGTCTTCCCTTCAAAGGGAAACAAAGATGGCAAGCAAAGTCTCTCTTATCCAGAAAAAATGATCTTAAAGCACCAAAAGAAATTATTTATTTAGATACCTGCTGTGCTCCACTAAAAGTCTTTGATAAACTGGTATCATTGTTTGCTCTGTTATTGCTGATGAAAGCTATTTGATTATAGCTGTAAAAAATCTCCATAAAATCTTAAATAAAAAACACATGTTGTGGCAGAAGCCTTTAGAAATAAAAAACATTTTAAACATATTTTGAAGACAGACTAATTCCATTGTTTTCTTTCAAGCTGAAAGGGGAAATACTGCATTGTTCCAAGACTCAAGAGTCCCAGATACACCATTTACCAGTAATTAGGTACTTGTTATCCCATATTTCTGTCCATACATAAAGCAGAGTGACTATACCCACTAGGAAAAAAATAAAAGCAATTATTCTTGATTTTCCATTAAAATTGCACTCAGGAACAGTATTATTCAGGCATATTTTGATGATTCAGATTATTCTGGTTTGTATTATATAAAGTATCTAGGAGAGGTTGCATAGTGCAAGGTGTTGTCATGACACAGAAAGCAGCTTTTGACAGCTGAAAATTATCCTTTGAGAGCAAATAAAGATTCACAAGTCAATATACAGAGAACAGCAACCACGATGTGCTGCTTCTTAGAAGGAATCAGAAATGTGATGTTTAATTAGAAATCCCACAGCTCCTAATAACCAACATGGTGAACTTGGTTGAACAACATAAAAAACCACTTCTCTTTGTGTGCCATAACCACTAAATGAGGCTGTGAGCCAAACTCAGTGCTCAGAAAGCATTCCCAACAAGCCCTAAGGAAAACTCACCCTCTTATTCTACGTCAGACGTGCTCATAAATGAAGCCTGGCAAGTACCTTCATATTAACATACACTTAATCATCCAGTTAATGATCCACTTTAAATATGACCCAGGATAAAATATCTCCCCTGTCTTCAGAGGGAATGTGACTCCTGCATACCCTGCAGTAAGCAGAGCACATTTAGCAATAGCAGTCTCTTGCAACCTGCCCCAAATTTTGTGCCAATGTTCTCCCCATGTACTCATAGTCTACCGTTTGAGGATGCTTAATGGTTATAACTTGTGGGCATGTAACATGCACACAAGAAAACACAGACTATATACACACTGTACTTATCATTTATTGTACAGCTTGTATTCCCTATTCATTGAGAATGGAACTGGCTGCAAAATAACACCTGACAGCCAAACATCTTGTTTTGGCAGTAGCAGTAACTAATCAGATGCCTCTGTGTTACTTGCTTCGAAATCTAAAATTAAAATCTTCTGAAATATTAAGAGGAAGGAAAGCAGGGTGCCAGTTTCCATTTCACAGACTTGAGTAACTTATGGTATTGGATCTGATACTAAAATGTGTTTTAATTTAATAGCATTCAGCAATTATTTGCTGGAGGATACTATTTAATTTACATTTACATGCATCTCAGGGCTGTTGTTAAAACACAATTTTATACCATGAATATTATCCTATCCAAAACAACTGTACATATGTAATCTTAATCACACAGGAATTTCCAAGGACCTCAGTGGATAAAAGGCATTATTACATCATGTGTTTGAAATGCAGATGTATCTGGGATGGACCGCTGGGCTCTAGCTGGTTCAGTAGTTCACGGCAGTATTAATTCTTCCTTAAAATTAATGGATCCAATTCTCAGTAACAGCATGGCCCCTTTAGGCTGCTCTGCCAATATAAAATCAGCCTAAAGGGGATAAAAACACATAGAAGGGATAACTTTTGCTGACACAGTGTGTGTGCAGAACACAGAGTTGAGGAAGTAAGATAAACTAAAATATCCTAGAATATTCTCAGCTCAGATCAGAAACCAGGAAAGTTCATGTTGACATCCTCAAAATATGGGCCAAGTAAAATAAACCTAATAGTGAAAAAGAACTGTGAACTGGCCTGCTGAAGTTCACTGGTAAATTCAAGGATGCGTGCAAGGGTGCAAGGTGTAATTTCTCAAATGGACACTGACTGTGACTGTCACGACTGCCAGTCTTGCTCTTGCAAGAAGCACTCACGAGCGTGGTTCTTGAAAGATTTCCACCAAACCAACTGCTCAAAGCTGCCACAAATCATCAGCCCAAATATATCATCAAACTGAATAAATTACAGCTAGAAAAAAAAACCCAGCATTTTATCACTCACTTCTAGTAGAAGTCCACCTTCTTGTACAGCAGTCTTGTTAGAGATACTGTCTTCTTTTATCGTTTGGCCAACTTGCTTCTTAAAGTGCTTTTCTTGAATGGCTGTTGGAAAGAGTTATCATCAATTTAGAAATCATAACGATTAGGGTCACCACTAAAATTCTTGTTTAGGCATTTAACATGCATTGAATTTAATTGGTGGTTTCTGTCTTTGTGGTCTGGATCTCAGTCACTGACAACTTTTCTTTTTTTCTTTCTCCTTGTGCTGGAGATAGATACATATTTTGCAGTCCAGATGTTTTTTATATGAAATATCTATCACTTTTTTATTGAACATATTTTTTCCGTTAGTCTACTCTACATAAAACAAGAACCAAAACCCACAGGAAAGAAACAAAAGAAAGTTAGCAAATTGTTTTGTTTATAAAAATATGTATTAAGACAATACAGAGAAATTTTTATACAGATCAGAAGAAAAGGGAGTGAATAAGTTTCTTATTTTCAGCACTGACCTCCTTGACATCAGATTATTTTTGGTCTCACTTTACCCTGTTCACTTCTACAAGTTTCAGCCTGACTGTAAGATTCAAAGGAATGTTGTTAAATTGTTTCAATTTTATACAGAGTTTTAAAGTTTGTTTTCAGCAGGTCCTTTACTCCATGAAATTCATTGATAGTTCTCATTATAGATTAAAATTACATATATTTTTCCTAATAATAGGGGAAAAAGCTTATTCCTAATTAAGCTTTTATGGGAAAAGCATGACCAATGCTCACTCAGGTGGGGAGTACTCTTCCTTCACGTTGCTTGATCTCAAATACCTTTGAATGTTCAAATTCTTCCTATCAATATAACCCACACAAAAATAGCTGAAATACAATTCCATTTTGGAGATAATGAAAGAATTTCTGAGAAGACTGGCATCACTTGAATATTAGGCTTCAACATCATCTAGGGACTATAACAGGAACCTGTCTTTATCACTTGGTCAGTAAAAATTAGTCTGCTTCACTCCTATTTCCAGAAAAGGATCATACAAATACTTCCAGAAAAGAGTCTGGTAGCAAACAGAGATCCAGTTTTCAGTTTTTGCTCCTTTTCGTTGAGAGAATGAGAGAGGAGAGCGTCCCAGTGATATTATCTGGGATGTTTGATACACATTTTCCCTCCCAGGAAAAGGCAAGTGGACACAGCCAGAGATGGTTAATAAAACAAAAAACGCCAATTGGAAAAAAAACCAAACCCACACCAAAAATAAACAAACAAAAAACCAACAACAACCTAACCAATCAAAAATAAAACCTCTCTCCTGAAAAGGAGTTTAGATGGCAGGAATAGTTTGCACCAAGCCAGAATAAGAGGAGACAAGCAGCAACCCTCTAAAGCTCCTGAGCCCATGCAATTTAAGGAGCTCCTGAGCTCCTTATCAGTTTAACAGCCTGGTGAGGGACTGTTGCAGGATACATCAGCATTTTACAATAAATGATGGCAACTCAGAACCACACCAACTGAATATTTGTGATGGCTTTTAGCTTACATTGTAAATATTTGCTGAAAGTGATAATGTCGGTCATTACCCCAAAGCAATTATCTCAAATGTATAATTAGATGTAATAAATCCCTCCCCTGGGCATGGGAAAACACATCAGGAGAATCCCAAGATGCTTTAAACAGGTCCCTACCCATATGTTCCAGCCAAAACAATTTTGGGATTTCAGACTCGTAAGCTAGGCTGCTGTGAATGGAATATAGAGATTCTTAAACCTGCATTTTCACTTTGGTGTACCTTTTAAGCTAATAGGAAATGGCTGCTTTTTTTCCCCCCAATCAGCTAGACCTTCTGCTAGGCCTGTCTGTAAGAACAAACATAGAATCATAGGCTCATTTAGGTTGAAAAGGTCCCTTAATATCATCAAGACCAACCACTAACCCAGCACTGCCAAGTCTGCCACTAAACCATGTTCCTAAGTGCCACATTCACACGTCTTTTAAATATGTTGTGACAACTTTTTAAAGACCAACCCCTATTCCAATGGCCCCTTCTAGAGTTTCTCTGCTTAGAAAAGATGTTTTTGTAATTACTGACATGGTGGTTTGCAGTCTTTGCTCAGGTTAAAAGACAGACAGGGAGGGGTGAGAGGAAATGAAGGTTTATTTCTTTGATGCGCTCTTTTGGTGTTGTGAAAATTCCATCCGTTCAAACTTCATCATTAGTGGAAACTATTATTTTCCCCAACTGAGCAGGCCAGAGCTCCCTGCCTGCTTGTTAGCCTTCAGGCTCATACAAACACAGCAGCAGAAGCACAAGAGATGTTTGTTCTGCAACTCGTCTGGCTACTATAAATTCCATCTCCAAATGGAAAGTATTTTAATGTTATTTTGCCAGTTAGAGTTACCCATATGTTAGGCCACACACATCCGTTTCATAGCCTGCCCTTCTCACTGGCCTGACTGCAAGGAGACCCCCTGTACCATCAAAGAAAGACAAATAACACCACTGCTCCAAGAGGCAAATGCTCCTTGGAGGTGGGGAGGTGTGCTCCTTGCACTCGAGGCAGCAGAGCTGTCACTCACTGCTCACTCTCCTTCTGCCTCCCCACACTGGAAGTACTTGATCAATCCACCCACAGCTGGGCTGACACTGCAGTGACACCTCAGAAGAGAGGTGCCAGGGACAGCCTCTCACCTGGAGAAAGCAGAGCACGACAGGCAGAAAGTCACACAGACCCTGAAAGAAATGAGGACAAAAAGCAAGACGGGACAGGCAGATGAGGGAAACTTGCAAGATGTTATCTGACTAGGCAGAAAAACAGGGAGAAGAAAACAGAACAGTCCAACAATACCCCTGTCACCACCAAGAATCATGAGAGAGAACAGGACAGCAAGTATTGGTTACGATGGGTGGCTTGATAGAAAAGACTCTGATGCCAAGACAGCTGTGATCAAGCTTAGACATCTCATAATATGGTGTCCCTCTGGAGTAACAGCAAAGCCTATGATGATGAAAACAAATGAGAGCTTGAATGCAGGAATACTGTCTCTGTTAGGCAGGGAGGAGCAAATTGCAGAAAGCTAAAAAAAAAAAAACAGCAAAGGATGACTCAGTGACCTGAGGGGGAAACGGGCTGCTGGAGTTCCCATGTATCAAGAATGGAGCAAGAGAAAAGCTGATATTGCAGGCAGTCTGATGAATGCTGCTGGCTGAAAATAAAAGAAAAAAAACCCCAGAGTTTTAGCTTTATGGAGCTTTGGACTTCTTTCTGTGAGAGAGGCAGCCCTTTTGATGGTCAGAGCACAGAGTATTCACCTCCCAGGTTCAAAATCAGCAAACTGAAGAGACGGGAAGAGGTAACACCAGAGACCATTTTCTGTGTACAGTATATCGATCCTGCACTTCCAGAACATGAAATAAAACAGAAGATGGAGCTGTTCTGCCAAAGAAGATGAATGAGCATATTGATACCATAGAATGATAAATACCAGAGATACATGTACCAGGGCTGACAGTTTTGCAAGGTCATGCGATCTACTGTGCATAGTGCAATCCCATGCAACATTAAAAGCCAACAAGTCTGGAAATACTGGGTCCTACAAAGTACAACACTGTGGAAATATACAAAGAAAGGGGGCTAGGAAGAAGAAGAGGAGGGAGAAAAAAAAATGGCCAATGCAATTTCCTGGAAGACAGGTCAAAGGGCTGAGGATATTGTTTCAATTTCTAATCTGAAAGCAGTGAAAGGATTGGAAATCAAAAAAATAATGTTGAGTTAGAATTGAGAGTTAATTTATGGAGAAAAAAGTCCATGGAGCAGACTATAAGACTGGCTGAGTGAGTATGGGATGGTCTCAGATAGTGCTGTTGAGCCTTTCACAGCTGCTTCACTGTCTCTGCCAGAGCAATGTAAAAACCTGAGACCTCTTTTAAGCCTCCAGTTCTGATACGAGCATTGATATCTGCATTTGCAAACACCTTGGCTTGAAAACCAAATCTGGAATATTGTAAAGAAGAGCAAAGCTGCCTAACACAGTCTACAGAAGCATTTTGAAACTAGCCATTCCCTTTTCCTCAGAAATAACAGAACATTTATTCATTGCAGGATACTCTTTAGTTCAAAGGGATGGAGATTTCAGGAGTCTCATAAAACCATACTTTTTAAACCCATGGGATTACATTCTCCAGAGCATTTCTGTTTCTCATCCTGCACAAGAACAACCTTCATTCTTTAGAAAATAATTAGCAAAATTTGCTGCTAAGTTAGGCTAACATGGGGGCAAAACTGCATCCCAGCTGCCCCAGGTGCCTGTACCAAGCAACAGCACAGGCAAGAAATGAGCAGTGAAGGGATGTTGCCTCTGAACTGAACACCTTGCCTGGGTTCATTTGGCCTGTAGAAAGGACACCCTACAGTTCTCTTCAGATTCAGGCTGGAGAATCAGTTTCAAGCCCTCCTACAAGGACTACTGGTTCTCTCAATGATGCTCAGGGGATAAACGGTTACGTAAAACAGGTGGATGAAAATACCCAGATCCAGACTGCAGGTTCAGAGACACTGCTTTACACATGCAAATCTTACGTTTGGTAACTCTTACTCGAAAGGAAGCGAGAGCAGGGTCTCTCTTCCTGCATCTTCTAGCTGCAGGAAGAATCAGCTATGCGTGTTACTCTGAAGACTAAGAAAACAAAACAAATTGACTCGGAAACACTCAGTACAAGCAATTCTGCTTCACAAACCTAGAGCCATGAACTGAAATGGTCTGTTTCCTCTGGCTGTGTTACAGAGAACACGGAGTGACAATTAGGATGGGGGTCATTAGATGAACACTGAAATTAAAAAATATACAGCATAAGGAAGAGTTGTTATACATTGCTAAACAACATGGAAGGGACGTTTGCGCTCTGGAAGGTCACAACACACAGGCTGTACAAATGCTTTGGGAAAGAAATCAGCACCAAAATGCATAAAAGCTGAATGGTGCTTGGTCCTGTTGCGGAGGCTACCAGAACACCAGATGAAATTACGCTAGCAGTAACGCAGAGTTTTTCTTCCCAACTTAGCGGTTTTTTCAGTCTGCTTCTTCTTAAGATTTGCTTTGAAATCTGACTTCCCTTTGAAGTTTCTCGAGTACACGAGCATGACATTTATTTAAGGTACAAACCGAACCCTTTTGCTTTCCACATCCCACCCGCTCTTCCTTCCCGAACCGCTGCTCCCCTTTCCCAGCGAGCCTCATCCCTTGTCCCTGGTGCGAGACGGGCATCAAAGAGATGCCACCGCCGGGCTGCCCTCCTCTCTCTGCCCGGGGCTGAGCCCCCAGCCCGTGTCCCGACGCGTCCGGAGGAGCCTTTTGAAGGCGGCAGGGCGGAGCGGTGCCCGCTGCGGAGGAGGCAGAGTGCTGAGTAACCCCGGGCGCGCTGTCACGCAAGCCCGGCCGCCTGTCAATCTCCCCGCGGCTCTGACAGGGCCCTGGCCGCCGTTCAAACCCTTGCGTGCGAGCAGACGAGCCGCATTACCCTATGAAGTATTTCATAATAACAACAGCTGTTAAATATTGATGACTCCTGGCAAGCGCTGAATGCTTTTCGAGAAGGTTAAGCCTTCGTGTAATGGAACCTAATTCCTCATTATATACTGTATCAGATATCTGGAAGTTGCCTAAAAACAGCAAAGGAGCTTAGAGCGAAGGATCAGAGGAATAACTCTCGTGCGGCGGGGCGAAGGGAGAGAGCCCGCTGTGTGAAGGGTGAAGGAGTGTTTGCCCGAAGTCAAATCCCTTTGCAACCAGCAAAATACCCTGCCGGAGTGATCACCAGTACGGTGGGTTTCACTGTATTCCACTGGAGGGTTTTGTGTTTTTAGAAACTGCTGCAGATCAGATAAACTTTCTAAAACACCGATCCAGCTGCCAGTGCTGCCTGTGTGTGTGTAAAAGTACACATGGAAATTATTTCTACAGAAATACAGAGAAAAGAGGGGGAAAGAGTGCATTCCTATAGTTTTTCTACAAACATCAACTCTGAGAGATCGGCTTATTAGAAAATTTAGTGGTGATCTGACAATATATTAAGGATGAAATCTCAGACAGGGTTTCCAGCAGGCAAAAAAGGGGGAAGGACGAGCCTCTTGCCTTGGGGAAGTCCTGGTGTGCATTCCTCCAGTTCCCAGAAAAAATCCACTATCTTCTTCACTCTGCCCTCTAAAACCCATCAGTCCTATCTTCTCCCTCTTGATCTAACTGTCCAGCAAGGTTGTGTTGGGAACAGGATCAGTTTGGGTTGGAATTCCTGATCGGCAGAGCCCTTGGGATGGAGCTGGTGTGATGCCAGGGCAGGCTGTACTGAGCAGTCCAGAAAAAAGGCAGCACCAGAACCCAGGTGCAGGTGAGAGAACACAAACCAAGGACTTCTTACAGAGGTGACTGAGTCGGGATATTTTTTTCCTTGCATGCGAAAAAGAGGTCTGTGTGCCTTTGGGAAATAGATTTTACATGAAGCAAGCTGAAAAGAATTGCCTGCAAATGTTCAGCTGTGCTGCAGTGCAAAGAGTTCTATGAAGCTTTGGGAAAGTGATTCACCTGTGGGGAACTCAGGTCTGTTAATTGAGTCAGGATAGGGAATCACAAAAACTTGGGGAGTTGTAGGTTGGAAGGGACCTTTGAAGGTCATCTGTTCTACCTCACCCTAATCAGAACAGAGCTGACTTCACTTGGGCAGGTTCCTCAGTTTTGGAGTATTCCCAGTAATGGACATTTCTCATTCCCTCCAGGAAAACTTTCATTATTTAATTACAAATGGGAATAATTTTGTAAGATAAAGAGTTGCTTAATGTTTTAGGTGAATGAGCATTAGGGCAAATTCTGGATGGACACTTCCTGTTTCTACAATTCTTGGTTTGTAAATGTGTTGAATAATTTAAGAAATGCTGAGAAGGGTGAAGCAGTTTTTATAAAAAGTGTACGTATATGGAGAACATACAAAATAATTATTAACTCTTCTTCTGTTTTTTGCTGGTTTCTTCTATCTGTATCTCGTAAGAAATCACACTTGTTTGTCAAGTTTAAATGTAGTCTGGGACTATAACATCTTTTCTATCCCATAATTTCTGAGGGATCACAGATCCAAAGAAAAGCTCCTCGTGAAACAAATTGTGTGCTAACTATACAAACAACAGACTCAATAGAACTTGTCTAGAAAACACATTTCTTCTCTCTAGCTTACTGTTGCAACCTTTCTCTCTTCATATGACTCAACAGATGATCTCCCCAACAGACAGCCCCACATTGTGCCTTGGCAAAGGAGATATTTTAGAGATCTGTTTGCATCACTGTGAGTAAATATTTGAGCTATCAGTTGGTCTGGAAGACTTTATTGGCTACAAGGCTGCTGAAGACATGCAGTCCTCTGAAATTATCCCAAGATATAAGACTTATTCCAAGTAACAGCCTTCCTGCTTATCTTCACAATTCCATTTTATTTTCTCCTACATTAAATACAGTGATTTGCTCACGGAAACTTATTGATTTATAGGTTCAGTCCCGGGGCCTTAATTTTATCTGTGTACTATTCCGTTCTTTAATTAAGCTGTAATATGTTAGCTTGTCTGAGTATTTGCTTGCACACCCTTCTGAATAAACACATAAAAGGTAAGTAAAAATGGGTTATTCTCTCAAACTACAAAATGGATTGCAAGTCTAAGTTATCAGCAACAGTGTGTAAGAAATCTGCAGACTACTTATTCCAATTTCAAATCAATACCTACATCATTCACAAAAAATTAAGATGCTTCCAACACTTCTTCTTTACACCTTTAGGTTTTTAAATTACATGTCTATTAATCAGAATCATGATGTCCAGCATAAGTTTAGAGTAGAAAAAAATTTAATGTCAGAGAACTATTCTGTATTGAGAAATTCTGCTTTACATTGGTTAGTTCCAGAGTTAAGGATCTAAGAGTGTACAATGAATGTAGCTTTACATTTTCATTTGTGACATCACCAAACTGATCCACAACTAGCCTTAAGTGTATTGCAGTGTGTTCTGACCTGTTACATCCTGATTGCTTGAGTGGGATCTCAGTAAATCCCACTGATCATTATATATTTACATACTCAGAGGAACAGCACATCAGGACACATTGGTTCTAGGATCTATTGAGCACATGATCAATGAAAAATACTTGGAGAGTTTCCCCATTCTTCAAAAAATCCTTCATAATTACTTCTTTTCTCATTAGCTGTTCATATTTTCCCTTGTCCAGATGTATTTTAAGAAATGGATTCTCTATATCCTCCGAATTCAGGGCATTTTCTCTCTCTATGGCCCAAGAATGCTGTCCTCTTTTGATATGGCTGATACCTTTTCATTGCCATTAGGCCCTTTTTTAGGATTGATTCTCCCAATGAAAATAATTCATCAATGGACACTGATGTCCACAGCAGAGGCAGTTGCCCTTAGAGGAGAGGCTGAAATGGCTGTGACTTTTTACTGAGAAGGATGAGGGGAGATATAACAGAGGTTTACAAAGTTACAAGAGCAATGGATAAACTGAATGCAGAACTGCTGTTTGCCCAACCCTAAATATGAGGACTGTGAAGTGCCCTTTAATACCAGCACAAGAATGCTTTAAAGCAGATAAAAGGCAGCAATTTTGAAGACAAGAACACCAGACTACATGGACCACTGGTGTGACACAGTAGTGCATTTCTTATGTTGTTATATTCTCACTGCAATGCCATGGCTTTGTCCACAAAATTTGTTGCAGACAGAAAATAAACAACAGATGCACAACAGCAGCATCTGTGACGTGAAACAAAGTATATCACAGAAGTGACAATAAGAAAAATCAGAACCTTATGAGAAAGCCTGTATGTGACTAAATTTAAGCATATGATGAAAGAGCAGCTTGTAACTAATCACTGCATCCAAAAACAACAAAAAACATTCTTTAGTGATAAACAGCCTATTGAAAAACTTGAGTCTGAAATATTTTTCAGAAACACAAGTAATGAGACCAAAATCCATTTTTACAAGACAGCTAAGAGGAAAGCTCTGTGTGTTCAGAAGTAAGCAATTGAATTCTACTGGAATCTTTCCCATTTTTGGAATGGTGATTGTAAGAATTGCATCTTACAGAAAAAATGCAACGAAGTGTTGATAATAGATTTACCTTAACAATATCTGAACATTTTTTGTCTCTCTTGACTACAGAAGATGTGCATCATTTTACCCTCTCCACATATAATAATTAGTCACTGAAGGACAAATTCAAATCAAAGATCAAACATGAAAATAAATGCAACTAGGAAAATGCATATGAAAGCATCTCTCCCCCTTCTTGATAAAAGCCACCTGACAACGACTTATGTGAGATTTACATGCTCTTTGCTATCCTTTTTGGATTTGATAAGCTTTTTTACAGGTCTATGAATCACACTATCTCCTGAGCTTCCACTCCTCAATTTCTTGTGCCTTTTAATTTTCATTGCACCATTCTGCAATGAAAGACACAGGCTAAACTCACACCTGCTTGCTCCAAGAGAATTTAAGTCTCTTAGAAGAGAGTTGAAAGAACATGTGTCGGTAGACGATATATCATCCAAGAGACTGTTTAAAAATAGCCAATGCACACTATCTGGAGAGGATAAAGGAAACCTTTAAAATGAAATAAACACTGCATCTAAAATATTCACACTGAGACCTTAGTGCACAGGATGTGCATGTGTTACCCAGAAAACCAAATCTGGATCCAACAGTTTTAGAGTGGGGAATATTGTAAGAACCATTCTTTAATATCTGCTTTATATAGCAGCCATACTGTGTCCAATATTAAAGGCACAGACATGTTCATTTTCCAGTGTACTTTAAAGAAGCAAAGACACTTGATAGAGGAAATATGGGAATCTCCATCCTTAAATGAGCTGGATATCACAGCCCACTGCTGCACAAACACACTTCCCCCACAGAACAGAACACTCTCAAAGGCAGAGCTGCTCTGCTTGGCCTTTCTGCTGCCTGTGGAGGCTGCCACGGTGACATCCACTGCATGAAGCCTTGAGAAGTTAAATCACCTAAAGTGCTGTGGGAAAAATTTTCTTGAGAGGAGGTGCTCAAGCTTTGGATTTTCTAGTTCAGAAAGTCAGAACATGTGCTGAGACAAGATAAGGGCAAGTGAAACATCAGGGACACTATCTAAAGGTTTTAAAAAAAATTCAGAATCAATTTCCAGGGTCATTTTAAAACATTGAGCTGTATTCCAGAACCTTTTGGAATGATGAAGAAAACCAGTAGCATGACAATCTTACCTAAAAACTCAAAATTAAGAACTATCTGACAAGAGAAATCAGAAACTGAACTGCCAGATGCCCAAACTGATAATGTTACAATCCCTGGATCTCTTAAATGTGTTTTTATCCACATTAATATTTTAATGTATGCATTTAAAAAGTAGTCCTCCAAAGCTACCCAAACAGATGGACTTTGTTCCCAACTGGAATACCTCTTCAGACAGAGGGCCTTCAGAGAAGACACTACAGTTTGTCCAAAAATAAATTCTTTGCAGAACAGGAACCCTCTGCAGAAGTAGAAAATGCATGCAACACAATGTATTCAATTACTTCAATAACTTTTATTTTTCACTTCCTCACAAAGGTTTTGCTTTGCCTTTCCTGACAGCCATGTTCTGTACTCAGAAAAAGATCCCAAGCAGATGCCAAAGACCCTAAGACCAGTAGTGGGCTTACATTTTCTCTCCTGTTCAGGAACCAGAAAAATTAAGTTTCTTAGAAGTGCCATGGTCCCTAGGTCAACAGTCAGAACTAGGACCTTCAAATTTTCTAAGCAGAATTAAAAAATCCTGTCTTTATAAAAGGCAGAAAAGATAATATTTAAATGCTCTAAGACTGTAAATTTTCTCCCTGCTTTGATTTGCTTTTCAATTTTTTAAGACCAGAGAATACTTAGATATAGTGATTAAATTACAAGGCAAGCACAGAGTTCTTATCAGACTTGTCCCATTTGAAGATAAGGAAAACCAATGTTTTGTACTTCAGAAACAAAGTCCTAGCTAATAAAATATAACCTTTTCTCCAGTTTCAACCCTTCTGTACATGTCATTGACTTGAACAGGCAAGTCTGATTCCCACAAAGGTGCTTGCTGCCTTGACTCATAGCAAGCTATCAAAGAAATAACAAGTATTCCTTATGGGATAAGGACAGGAATCTTGTATGTCATTCATGAAGCATGTAGGATTATGACTTCAACTTTCTAGGCAGTAATAGCCAGTTGCAGCTTTCACTGAGTGATCGATGCCAGGTGAATACTGTGTATAAGGAGAGCTATGATACATAAATTGCTTCTAGTGCTTTTTATTCTGTCTCAGGTGTCTTGATGAAAAACAGTGATTTCTTATCCACTGGTTCATCAGATGTGTTTTATGCTCATCATGTGACATAGAGATTAGTTTCTGTTGTGTTTTCACCACTTACAATACGATCTCCATTGGATATACACTGTGGCTTACTGCCAGAGTCAGCCCAATAACCACTGAAATAAGACTTACTAGCTCTGCACTAAGGAAAAAAGGAGCAGGTTTAAGGCAGAAAGTGAAAAATACAAATCGCAAAAAGCAAAGATGATCTTGCACAATTTTAAAAAATGTGAAATTTAACTGGAGGCAGTGTATATTCTAGAGCACACTTTGTTTTAAGCCCAAGAATTTTTCACAGGAATCATTACACTGCATGCAAAAGAGGAAGGCTTTTTCTCCTGCCGGGGCAGATTTGCAGGGAGGAGGCTCATTTCTGCATTGCTGGTCTGGCAGGCAGCAGAGCTCTATTCCTCTGATCAAGAGATCACTTTCATAACCACTTTTCTGAGGTCACAAATGAGTCTGCTGCAGTCACGCAACCCCTCGCCTACCAGAGCTTACTACAACAATACAGGTTCACGGAAGCTCTTTAAAGAGGCAGCTCATCCTTTCAGCCCTCCTAGATATAAGGCACACACATATTGTCAGAGGGGATTCCCCCAAATATGTCATGGGACTATTTCATTTCAGTTTGATCGGGAAAGAAATGCATAGCTTCAAGTTTTATTTGGATGGAACATTTTCGCCTGAGTAGGACGAAAAAAACCCTGAAGCTAAAAAGCTGAACAATTCTTTTAAACCATACGGGCGTCTTCTGCAAATATTTAGTTAGCCTGTTCCTTTTTATTATCTTAAAGGTCTGTGTTTGTCAAACAGGTACTACTGTGAATTATGCTAATTAAGATATTTAAAAGTCACGGTAAACAGTCAAACAAACATTAGATTCAATAAACAACAAATAGGATTGCCCTGAATTAAACACTGCCCTGCTGCACTGCTAGAAGCACAATGATTTGGAAATAGGAAATAAGGAAACAGGCTTATGAATTGATTCTGAAAGAATACTATGAAAGTACAAGTTAGAGGTTAGAGTTGTTCCTAGGTCACAAAAGTCTACTTTATTTTAGCCAACTATCCCACAAATGACCAATATAGTAATCTGTTGTGTGAACGTGTATGGACATGCAGGTGGTAGCTTGAATGATTCTGGGTGATAAGAGGCAGTGGAGAATTTAAAGAAAAAAGTTAAAAATATTTTTCCTCTTATGGCAACTCAAGTCTACCCAACGGCGGGGGTGGGGGGGGCTTGGCCTATTTTCACAAGCAGTTAACGCTATGAAAGCAACCGTTGTTGTTTCATCATCAATTATTTGCACTAATTACCTGAAATAAAGTTTTCAAAAGCTGTTAAATTACTTTGAAGCCTACAATTTAAAAAATTATGGTGGCTATATTGCCCATTGATATTTTGTGAGGATTAGTGTGCAGACACATTTCATTTAATGGCAGCACAAACAGGCTTGCCCAAACCAGCTTTGTAATCCAGCTTAAATAAAGTAACAATAGGAATGAGGGCACAGCAGTAAGCTTGTTGAGGACTCACAGTGTGGGATCCAGTTTGCACACTGTTCTGCAAGTTCATTGCTATTATTAGACACACTAAACAGGTGAAAGCTTGTTGAGGTGTGCCCATACGAGCTACAGACAGTTTCTGGGGTTCTGGAGATGCACCCACAGGCTGTTAAGTACCCTTGGCTTCATCCAAAAATTTGGGATTTTACACTTTAGGCTTGACCTTGACATGAATCTTCATGAATGCTGGTGGACCTCACTGTCTGAGCTGGGTGCTCTCACATTGCAGAGGCAGGCTTAACCTCAGGTGCCAAACATCACTGCAGCTTCTCAGCTCAGTCAAAATGTTGGTGGAGGTGATGAGACAGAAACACCAGTCTATAAAGGGGGGGTATTGACAGCCTCCAGAGTGACCTCAAGGGTAACAGTACCAGTGAGAACAAAGCTGCAGGCATTTTTGAAGATAAGTCACACTTTCAAAGGTTTCTGAGACTTCTGAAGACGTTACCTTTAGTCTTGTGTTACTGATTTGTGCCCATTCACTTATCATTGCAACAACTTCCCATGGAAATGAAAAACATATAGGATCAACTCTTGTCTAAACAGAGGCAAGATGTTTATGAACTTTGGCTATTGCACAAGAAGTTTACCTAGAGAAAAACAGCACTGGATACTAATGTATTTCATTAAGTATTAAGTGTAAGTGTAAGTATTAATTAAGTATTTAATTAACATGGCAAATTTTCCTTTCTAGCTATGGAAAGAGATAGGTGAGAATGCTGTTTGGTTTCCTTACCCATACAAACAAATTACACTCTTCTTCTGGAGGCAGATGGCAAAGAAATCATTACTAACTGCAGGAATGAGTTTATGTGTGGGCATTTGAGGGTAAACAGCTGCTAGAATACTGCTGCTCAGCTCTGGTCTGCATGCCAGTCTGGCCACAGATCTGGTACCTAAGGAGTCTTACCTTTCTGAGAGTCCTTTTTATATCCCTTATTATATGAAAGCAAAATATCTCTAATTTTTTTCAAGAATATGCCCTCTCCTGCTCAAAGACAGTGTGGTCAATTGCTCCATTTTCTAAGGAGATGCAAGCAGGCAGCTAACACATGTGTCTAAGTCCCACTGGGTCTGCAATTCTAGAGGGAGAATTAGTTAGTAATTTAGCATAGTGAAATCAGGATAAACAATGACTTCTCATGTGCCAATTTCCAAATAATAACTGCAAGCTTTCCTCACTCCTTCTATGGTTCTTAATATCTTGCACCTGATAGTTGAAAGATCTGTACATCTCCTATATATATAAGAGAACATGCATCCAGTAATATGGATTAACTGCAAATCCGCCTATATGTAATTATTTTTAGTCCTTTTGTGGAGTTTATTTAATCTAAAAATTATCCAGAGAAATTTAATAGAGTTCACTGATACCCCAACTAATAACCCAAAATCAAACCATTTCAGATTAGTGTACCATAAATCATTTTTAAATGAATAAATTGACTTTAAACAGCTACTAAGAGGTATTCTTTCATTAGAAATAGGTTTAAGTACTGTGACAAATTACAGTCATTAAACTCAAACCTGAGGCTTTCTGAGTAACTCGGTTATAAAAATTACAGCAAGCATTACTCACAAAATTGCTTTTACCCTCACCCTCTTCCTTCTGCCCCAACATACTGTACATACTTGAAAATGGCCAGATTTTGTTTGGAAGGGGAGGGAAAAAGTGTTTTGCTACTGCAATGTAAATCAAGATCTAGCTTGGTCAGAACCACTGAAGTATGCCTGGAAATATGCTCATTCTAGGCAGTCTGAGAATGACAGCAAACAGTGCAGCTGTAAAATTAGTTTAAAACTAATTGTTTAGTTGTTCAGTCACTAGCTGTGGCTGAGCCTTCTACATGTGGTGGTTCATACAGCCTGTCCCAGCACAGCAAAGCCTTTGCCTGATGTGGAGAATGAGAGAAGGAGCTGGAGTACCTAAAGATTACACTCCAACCACGACAATAGAGCCGGGAGCTGGTGGAGTCAAGGCAGGAAGGGGCAGGCTGGGAACGGGGCAGCTGGAACATTCTTCTGCCTGATGTATTTTCCACTGGCCAGATGTTCCCCAGTTGCCATGAGCTGTGAGAGGCTGCATGAGCCAGTCCCGGAGGGTGTTCTGACCCCTGGGAAGCACTAAAGAGGCCCAGGCCTGCCCAGCATTGAGGAGGCACAAAGGTATTTTGAAGCTCTGATCCTCTCCTCTCCCACTCGGTCCCAGTGCCAAGTTCAGCGGTGGCGCGGGAACTCAGCTGTGGCGCAAGATTCGTTTTGTGCATTAACCCGTGAGCTGCAGTGCCATCTGAGACCAACATGCAGTCAATTGCTGTGAGAACAAAACTCTGAATTTCCTGACCTATTCAAAGTTTGAATTTCCCATTCACTCCACGCTCCCATACTAACAGATGGTATACAGGGTGTAGCTCCAAAACTTCCTGCATCAGAGCATATGCAAAGAGAACGAGAGGAGATGAATTGCACACCCCTGGAAACCTGCTCTTTATTTGCAGAATGGTGAAATTCTAAATAAATCAATTAACACGCCCAAGCAGCCCCCATCTTCCATGCAGATACTGCTGGCTGAAACTCTTCCACCCAAGCGATTCCTGCCATGGGGAGCTGGAAAAGCACTGGTTACAGGAGCTGACTCACCAGCTGACTAGCCCACAACCTCAGCCACAAAGGACCAAAAATGCTGGTGGTGGCATGAAGCGTGTGGGTGGGAGCAAGGAATAAGAAATCATCTGGCAGCCTAATGCAGAAGGGAGGGTTGACAACAAGCCATTATTTATTCCCCCCTCCCGCCCTAAGGCTCATCCCTCCGCTTCAGTGACTCTCATCTTGACGCTGTGGTAGGGCTCTTTGTAGGGGAGGGAATGAAAGGTACATCCCCTCCCTGTGGCCCATGCAATGAAAGCATCAGCAGTCTATCTGAGCTCACCACACCCAGATCTCTCAGGGAAAAAGGCCCTCACGGAGGAGAATGGAAAAGAGGTTTGCCTGGTCCTGCTTTCATCCAGTAGAAGAGATAGTGTCTTTTTGGGGAAAAAAAAAAAGGCAGATCATTGCTTTCCCACCAAACTCAGTCTGTTGCTGGAGAGGAGAGACAGAGATCCAGTTCTGGAATGGCAGACAGCAGATATAACCAAAAGGTTTTAGGAGTGGAACAAGGAATATAGAAGTAAAGGGAGAATGCTGTAGCAGAGACAAGGGGAAAAAACATATATGGAGAAAACAAGAAAATCTACAGAAGATGATACAAAAAAGAAAATTTTACAATTTTACAAAGTTAGGTGGGTTATCACTAAAAAGGCTGCTAAAAGAAAAAGAGGTGGAAGAGAAGGAAAGTCACCAAGTTAAACACTAAAATAAAAGGAAAAAAAGAAAACCAGCAGATTTAATTAAAAGTTGACATGAAAGTACACTGATAAAATCCCCCAAACTGTTCATATGTATCCCATTATCTCCACATAGGTCTATGTTAATTTTTGAGTGTTCATTCCCTCCAGCAACCTCCACCACTACCAACGTGGCTATAATATGGCTAGTTGGTCCCCAGTTTAGCCAGCACAAAACATTCTCCAGCCAAATTATTGGCATGGTGACCTCACACCTTCCAGGCTTCAGCCTCCCCAATGGAATGTTTGCTATTGACTCTGAAAAATACACTTAATTTCAGGCAATATGTTTTTTGAAACACTGGGGCAGATTTTGAAAGCCTGGATTGTATTACTCCACTAATGTCAAGATTAAGCAAAACATTATAAGGAATTAAAGACATGACCAGTTGTCTTTATGTTTCCTCCCCAAACAAACTTGTTGATTTCTGAGAAGAGGCTTTTCGCCCAAATTTTGCCTACAGTAGGTCTTTCCTGGCAAGGTGCCTCAGCGGAAAGGAGATTAAGTTTCTCTATGTCCTCTTTTCTTGGAAACTTTCTGTTACGTTTCCCAATCTCCAATACAGGCAGTTCAGGGCACAGGAATATACAGCTTGAAAGTTTTCCCCAGTTTTTGTCTGGCTGGAGAAACCATACTAGTTGAACGTTCTTTTTGTAGAGTCAGAGGACAGAATATCTGCTAAGGCTACAATATCTAAAGTAAGCAAGCTGACTTCTGTGTGGAGATTGTGACTTAACTTTAGTCAAGACTGGAGAAAAACAAGATAAATAAATTCCTCATGCTGACAGTAGTGACAATCTCAGCCACTCTACTGGTTTTAAAGATACTATCAGCTACTACCATGATACTTTTAAGGTATGATGGCAAAGTGACCTTCAAACTGACATTGTCTCTGCTTCCCTAACCATAAGTTGGCAGCAACAAATGTAGGGTGCATCACTGTCCTGAAATGATATGGCACTTACTGCCAGACTTGTTAAATATTTCTAAAGTGCTTGCTAGCATCAATAAAAATGAAGAATGTATGTTGCAATGTGCAATACCTTCAGACACTCTGATGTGTTACTGAGTACGTTTGGCTCAGAAGAAAGAGCTCTTCCCTTAGGGGCACATTTAGAACTACATTGCTGGGGTTTAATACAGTTCTGGTGGTCCTGAAGAAGTGCTGAAAACAGTCAAAACCTCTTGAACCACTTGTAACCTGAGAGCATTCTGCACCTGGCAAGACTGCACCTTTAAGAATTATTAAAGTAATTTCACACATTGCTAATTTCCTCTTACAAATATTACTTGCTTTGAGATGTACAGCTTGTTCCTACATGCTGCAGTGTAGATGCAGTGTAGAAAAAGCATGGAAAGAAGAAATACAATTTCATTTTTCTCCATGTACTGTTGTGGTCCTTATAATACCATATTAGAATATTATCCACATAAATCCTAACATTCACCTGCTCAAGATACATTATTAAGGCTGAATTATTTATCCTCTCAAGAAATGTTTTCATAAGGCATTATTTATTGTGCCGTTCTCCCATACAAGGTTTGTAGGGGTCATTTGATGGCACATCAGTTGAATAAATTATTTGGAAAAAAGTATAGAGGGTATGTGACAGGTTTTCACTGACACTGATATGCAACATAGTACCAACACACAAAAGGTAGCATTTTCTGCACAGATATTGAAATAGTCAGGGGAATATATAAGATTAATATAAGATGACATATTTTGCAGGTATACAATTTGTAAGGTGGTTATGAAGTTGTCAATGGACTAGGAAAAAAACCCCAAAAAACCTTAAAATACACTGTGTTTTGATTTAAATCTGATCTTTACTTGTTTTCAGTCTTCTTTTAGCTGTTTCCAATATGTAAGTAGCCAATTCATACTGCAGGTTTAGAGGTAAATGAGAATAGTGGACATTTACTTATTATAACAAATATTTACTTCCTATGTACCTTCAACCTGATATATTCCATGCAGATATAAAGAGAATGCATTGAGGTGATTTCAACACGATTTTAGGGACACAGTAAGTTCATATGATAAGTACTTTGGCAAGACTGTTGTGTAGCATCAAACTTTCACAAAAGTAATGATGAGCTTCTTTGAAAAAAGTTTTAAAGTCTGCTTCTAATTTCTCTTCTTGGATGCTTCTCTGAGCATCCAAGTTTGCTGATATGCATTCTTCTGCTACTCCACGTCAAGATTTTAGAAAATTTGTCAGTTGTATTATTTATAGTATTGCACCAAAATGGGTAACAAAATTAAAACTAGACTCATGAAGGGAGACCTGCTGTGCCTCATCTGAAAAACTTGAGTTTCATTTCATGGTGGGGAACTTTCAGAGCACTGACTAATATGTTACTGTTATATTAGACAGCGAAGAGAAGCATCTTAGTCACACGAGATTTTCTTTCGAATAAAATGAAAAAGCCTTAAACCAAATACAACTAAATGAAGACAAGTCCTTCGGAGTGATCCACTGGGCCAAACTCTAGGACTATCACATAGCAAAGTGAGGAAGGCTTTGCAGAAACCAGCTCCCTACTTATATCTTATATGGCTCAGGGGGGGACCTCATCTCTCTTTACAACACCCTGTAGGAGAGTATAGCCACATAGGGATTGGTCTCTTCTCCTAGGCAATCAGTGACAGGATGAGAGGACACAGTCTTAAGCTGCACTTAGGGTGGTTCAGGTTGGACATTCAGAAGAACTTCTTCACTAAAGGATCATTAAGTATTGGAATGGACTGCCATGGGAGGTGGTGGAGTCACGGATCCTGGAGGCGCTCAAGACACAACTGGACATGGCACTTAGTGCCATGGTATAGCTGACAAGGTGGTCTTCAATCAAAGGCTGGACCTGGAGCTCTTTTCCAAATGAAATGATTCTGTGATTTTGTGATCCACATTGTATCAGAGCTCTCTGCAGAGCTTTACTATGTGCTGTAGCCATAAAGTCAGCAGTAGGAAAGTGAGAAGGGAAGCTAGGAAGACAATTTTCCACACTATTCACTAGCCTATTTGTCTATTTGTCTTCTTTGTCTTCAAAGTCCTATGCAGTTACAGTATGCCAAACTAAATTCCTTGTTCTTTTGGATAAGAGGTATTGTCTTTCCTTTAAAACATATCTGTGTTTAAAATAAGAAACAAAGTAAATCATTTTCTTGACAGTAGAGATACATGCTTCCTCTCAGAGATTGTAATCTCTCGTGAAGCTGAGAACAAGTGTAAACCAAGCCAAAGTTCATGCCTAAGGGAATGTTCTCCCACCTCCCATCCGTTGCATCAGTGATAAGGACAAAACTACTGCTAGTATCTTCTACAGTCACTGAAATTGCTAGCAAGTTCTGAAGTAAAAATGCCTTTTTTTTTTGCAATAAAAACCAGTCTTGTTTCCATATCCAAGGAAAACATGGTTTACAGTAGACCTAAACTCCAAGTTTTTCCTCAGTCTCCAAGATCTAAACACAATTTAACTCAAGAGAATTAGATCAATGAAAGTCCATTACTTATAGCACAGTATAATGCAATTTGAGCCATGGCAGACTGTGAGAGTATTCCAACAGCTGGTACCAGGCTGGAACAAGAAGGGCCTGAGCTGCAGAGCAGGGATTAAGCAAGCACAGTGCACAAGCAAGATGAACATCACTGAATACAAAAAGCAGTGTATCAGTCTCCTGGATTAGATGGACCCAGATTGTTCCTTGCCACTTGCACTTACCACATTTATTTACACATCCTTGCCACATTCATTTACATCTATGCTACATGAGATGCACAGTGTGAGTTAAGCAAAAGCACTGAGTACAAAAACCTACCAAATCAAAACTGTTAAGAATGACTGAGCAAGCTAGAGAAAGGTGAAGACCCACACTCACTGGCTCAAAGTATTTTGGGGACTTCCCCTAGCACTGGACCAATGTAGAAGCTGTGGTTTGGGAACACCTATAAAACCAGGCATTGTGTGCATGGCTGACCATGTGTCTGGTCCTGAGTGTACTTCTACTGTCGGCAGAATCAGTGGAACTCTCCCAGTGCCAAATGCCCTAAGGAGAAATCTCACAAAGATTCCCCTCATGTCGCTTGTCATTTCCAGCTCCCTGGTTTTCTAATCAGTCTTGATAATATCAAGAGAAACATTGAAGCCTACAGGGATGTTCATTTGGATGGCATCCAGCAATAGAAAAGTTGTATGAGATACAGATCCAGAATTACAAGAGGAAATTCTGCAAGAAGAATCCTAATGATGATGTGTTTCCCAAAGACAGCATAAAATCTTTGTAGTCCAGCCTTTCTCATGCAGGTGACTAAATCAGTCTAACAGGTCTGAATTTGTAATAGCTCTGGTAAAATAAACAATTTACAGAACATGACACAAGCACCCAAGGAGCACCAGAAAACGTCTGAAACTAAGATTCTTCATTTATCATTATTCAAAAAATTAGTATTGAATTTGGAGCCAGTCTCAGAAGATGTCACAACATTGTGTTGCACAGGCAGGTTTCCTTGACCTTCAAAGGTTTTGGGAATTCAGGCAATTTAAAATTGTCTTGTTCTTCCTGAATATATGCTCATTCTGAAGTAAATCCTGCTTGTAAATCAACACTCATTCTACAAAACCCATCTTGTTTGCAGGAAAGTAAAGAGAAAGCTAGCCAGGACAAGGAGGTACACCCTCTTACAAGACACCAAGAGCAGACACAGTTCTCCTCCAAGAGTCAGCAAAGGCCTTCCAAGGACAGAGAGGTCTCCATGTTATGCAAGAGGACCCGTAGTAAAAACCAGCCTCGGTTATTTGTCACATGGAATGAATGGTGTTCCCAGGAAACCAGGGAAAGATAATGACCCATTAGTATAAACAATATGTCCCAATAAAATGGTCTCCCTGGCAATTTAATATAATAAAAAATCTAGTCAAAATAATGCAAAATGATGTTTGAAAATGGGTAATGTGGAGGAGATTCAATTTGCAGTGGCTTCTCTAGAAAGGAGCCCTGCCAGATTTCAGGGGTGAATGAATGCAGTTATCCTGCTTAAAGCCTTGACACTTCTACTAAAATTTCACTGATGTACTATTTTAGCACTTGATTAGACAATGATTTGCAGACAGTAGGTCTTCCTTCAACAATTTACTTATGTACCACTTACGCAGCAGAACAGCTTTTCATTTTTTCAGTTACTGCATTGCTAAAAAAGATGGTAAAAGTAGAAAGCGGAAAATGTTTCTTTCATGAATAATCCATTTTTGGCCAAAATACTCCAAATATCGGAGAAATTTGAATATGCCAATTCAATAAAGCCACAGGAATAACCTTACCTGTTACCCACTCTGACCATGAATGTTTCTTCTCAATACAAGCCATTGAATATGTGTCCTAAGAAACCTAAACAACATAAATGCTTACAATCTAATTAAGCTACACCTGTGGACTACAACAATACATATGCTAAAGACATTTTGTATGTGTTCAAAAAAGAAAAGCCCTTATTTCTCTTCCAAGAAAGAAATCATTCAAATATTCAGTTTCAGAGGACAGGACTGGGAATGCTCTAACTCAGTAGAGGATGTCTTCAAAAACCAAACTTCTAATTGTTAAAAACTTCAAATACATTGGAGAATTCTTGACTGAAGGTATAAGCTTCAACTCTAACTAATTAGAGGAACACGAATTGAATCCTTGATTTGTATCTTAAAGTACAGGTTTCATTTAAATAATTGGAAATATTCTGAAAGCCTCTAATTATTTACATGATGGAAATCAATATATAAGTCATACCAAGAAAAGATTTGGATGGCATCCAGCAATAGAAAAGTTGTATGAGATACAGATCCAGAATTACAAGAGGAAATTCTGGATAGCTCCCAATCTTTTCTTGGTGGGAATGAAGAGATGGAATCAAGGAAGTATAATTTCCTCCTTGTTGTTGTTGTTGTTGATTCAGCCATTTTATCCTGTTCTTACAAATCTTTCTGATAATATTTATTGGTATTTCAGGTTTTTTATTATTTTATTTTTCCTATATCTGTTCTAAATATATGCATGATAAAGGAGAGAGCCCAATGAAAGGACACAAAAACGATGAAGAGATTAGAGCACTTTTCTTATGAGGAAAGGCTGAGAGAGTGAGAGAGCTGGAACTGTTCAGCCTGGAGAAGGGAAAGCTCAGGATGGGTCTCGTCAGAGTGTATAAATACCTAAAGGAAGGGTGGAAGGAACAGCAAGGTTATTTTCAGAAATGTCCAGTGACAGCATCAGAGTGAATGTGTACAAAGTGAAACACAGGAGGTTCTCTCTGAACATCAGAAAACACATTTTCACTGTAAGGGTGACCAAGCATCGGCTGAAGTTGCCCAAGGACACTGTGGACTGCCTTAAGGATATTTAGAAGCCATCTGGACATGGTCCTGGGAAAACTGGTTCTCAGTCACCTTGCTTGAGCAGAGGGCTTGGATCAGGTGACCTCCACAGCTTCCTTCCATCTTTAACCCATCTGTGAATCTGTGATTCACTACGACTATGGTTTAAAACTTAAGGGAAAGCTTCAGGCTACTGAAACTGGCTAACAAATGAAAGATGATTTTTTTTCCCATGGAAATGGATCCAGAATGGGCCATAACTGCAACAGTAAGCTCAACCATATGAACTTAGTTTCAGAATCAGTTGGATCTTGTAGTGGAAAAATTTTCCTTGCTTACGTAAAGCAAAATCTAAAAAACGTATTTATACCAAAGAGGCAGAATTCATCAATCCAGGAAAAAAAAAATTACTGACAGTTTGAAAAAAAACTCTGGGGAAACAGAATTGTTAGGAAGAGAGAGTGGGGTAGAAGGGATGCCTGAGAACCACAGTACATGCACTGCAGAGGAACCTTGGATCCTCAGAGCAGGAGCTCTGGTTCAGGTAAGCAGCCCTCCTACAGCACTGTTGATTAGCAATACACTGCAGATTATGCACTGAAAGCAAGAACCCTCTGTGCTGCCTTACCCACCTTAATTTTCTGTGTCACTGGAGTGTCATGTATGTCACACGAGAAACAGGTCTGCAGTGGGGGCCTCAGCACGAAGTATTCAAATATTACAATAAATAATAGCCTAAAGGGTCTAATGAATGAACCTGAGGAATCTCAGTCACAGTTGTATGCTTCTGACCTAGGAGAGTAACAGCCATGCACACTGTAGGAGGAGAACAAAGCTGAACACACTGCAAGTAATTGAGGATACTGAAAATCAGGCCAGCTGGGAGGAATCCTTTGTTGCTTTCTTCTTAAAAGGGATAAATTCAATTTCCATTAAAGGTAAACATTGATGGGAATTGAATCACACCAAACACGTAGATGAGTAAAAGGAAATGACCCACTAACATAAATGCTAAATCAGAAGAAAGACAGAAACCACATAGTGTGTGCTACCCTGTCAGAAAAGAGGAAAAACTAAAAGCCCTAAAAAACATAGAAAAACTTAAAAAAATCATTATACATATATATGTGTATATAAGAGGTTTAATTGAAGGGGACAAATGGGTTAGAAGGAGATAGGACAGCTTGGTGAAAGTGACCAGGAAATCCTGAAATCAGTGGTTCTTGTAGCAGCAGCCATCCAAGCCACAGTATTGGAAGACAGAGGACCAGCAGGAGGGAGACCTCAGTACACCTGGAATAATCTCAGAGGACACATACCTAAGGGGAAAAGAATCTGGAATTTTCTCAGCAAATCAATATATAGGAGATAAGTGTAAACTGTCTCAGTGGCAGTGAAGAATGGGAAATGTAAGAAAAGACCACCTTAACAAAATCTTGAGTTCTTCGGTGACTGGAATCTCACAGAAAATCTCTACTAAAAATGAGTAAAATAAAGAAAAAATGTATAAGAAGATAAACAGAAAAGCCAGTGTATAGTATCAGATGTAGCTAGGAAGGGAAGGTTATAAAAATTATCCTGGAAACCCTTTAACCATGGAAAGTTGGGAAAATGGTTTTTCTGCTACTTGGCAGAGGGGGAGCTACAAACAGTGAAAACAAAAATGTTTATTGCCTCTTTTTACTTCTGTCTGCTAGGATCACCTTCATGGCTGAAGTAAAAGCTGAGGTGCCTTGAGAAATGGAAACAATTTTTTTTCTACAGAAGTGGGGCTTAAACTGAAGCAGGAGACTTCCAGCTTGGATTTTAGGGATTGCAAAAGGAGGCATTAAATCAGCCATGTTGCAAATTTGCAAAAATATTCGACAATGACCCACAGGTTAAGGCATAGCTTATTCTTTACTCAGGAGGGTTCACTACAGGCTTGTTTCCTAAAATTTTTAATTATACATGGAAACAGATGAACTAACATTTGTAGACAAATTTCTCAAACTATACTGTAATTCAGTTTACAATCCTTGTATAACTTTAGTCTAAGGCAGGTCAAACAACATGTCTCCATGCTTGACTGTCACTAATTTTGCAAAGACATGGATCACAGTTTAAATATAAAACCTACAGAAACTTTTAAGGTATTTATTCACAGAGTTCATCTCTGAGTGGCTACAATCCATATTTAGTCATGCATACATTGATCAGATTTTTAGCTTTCAAAATCAAATGAAGTCTAGAAGTAAGTAAATACAGAGAAGGCACTGAAGTCTGCAATAAACATAGAGATTCAAAATAATTCGTGAGGGAGATTTTTGTCAGGAAGACACTGCTTTTGTGCATGCATGCACATCTCTGTTTTTGGGTATGTATATGTATGTATGCAAAAAAGGGTCCAGATGGGCAAAATAACAAGCTATTGAATTAAATTATGCTTTATAAATTATGTAGTAAAGGATTTAAAATAAAAAAAAACTTGATCCATATTGAGGTATCTACATTTCCCGTCTAAGAACATAAGGAACATCAGCTATCATTTATCAGGAATGCTTATGGCTAAAAGGTTTAACATTAATGCATTAGATGTTGAAGGGAAAATTTGAGTGGCCTGTTGATACAAGGTTAGTTATACTAACAACTGAAAGATGAAGAGCTATATAGCCCTAGTTGTAACTCTGTTTGTCTGCCTAAATTGTCATAGCTGGTTTCCTTACAAGGACTGGGAAACAAAAGTTAGCTCTCTCTCAGAAAGGACCTGAGCTGCTACGAGTTCTGACATTGATTTACTAAATCATTACCTGTACTAGAAGGGAACAAGTTAAACAACCAACAAAATGGGGTTGGTTTTGAACGGGAGCAAGACCACCATTTCCCCACCAGCAGAAAAACTGAGAAATAAGAAGTACTAAAGGATGTATTGTCAAGAGCGGCAAAGGAAGACAGACTACAATTAACCGAGGTGGAACATGTCCAAGACAGAGGCCCAGCAAACTCAAGTGGTCACAGACACTAAGTGCCACTCCATGCTCACAGGAGCCCCACCCAAAGCAAATCCTTGTCAGGGCCAAATGACAGTCACAGTTTCCTGTAGCAGTTGATGTCTCTAAGTCATCACCTAACCCTGGTTCAGACCCAGCTGCTTCATGCACGAGATCCGATGAGACTGGAAGGTTATTGCTGCAAGGTATTTTGAAGTTCTTATAAGGAAAATGCAGAATTACTAAATGCCCCTAGCTTGGGGGGAGCAGGGCTATTAACAGAGCCTCTGCCAACAGATAACAGAGATGTGAAGAATCTTAAACAAGTAGGCAGAAGAATTGTTCTGAAGCAAAAGGAAAACGTTTCTAAGAATGAGGGAGAGAATTCATCACAAAGACTTAAACTGAATCCTAGGAATATCTGTCTCAACAACCAGGTCTAAATTTTGGAAAGGAACCAGGCCTTTGCTTAAACTACTCAAATAAGATGAACCGGCCATATGCTTCAAGGTGCTAACCCTTAATAGTCACTAGAATGGGAACAAATGACTGATAGATGTTCTCCATGCACTAATACCTAATTATCTGCAAAACCACTTTCACACTTGAGGTTACTCCCTCCAGTTGGCTATTGATCTTCATAAATACATTTGTGCTGCACACTGACTATGGCAGAGTAGCTACTAAAAGGACACCTAGTGGTAAGTGAATGAGTGTGCCCAGAAACCACTGGCATGGTTGAAGGTGTGCCACTCAAATTGGCATGGGAATTGCTGACCTGTTAGGGGTTGAATATGCAATGTCACATATGAACTCACGTGTCAAGTAGCACTACTCATTTATTTTTTTAAATGGCAAACAGTATTCTTAAAAGCATGATTTAGAAACCTGAAATTTAAGCTTTACTTCCTCAAAATTCAAAGAAAATTTTTTGTAAACAAAAGATGCACAGCACTGTCTGTCGCACACTACAAAATTGAATGTACTCAATCTCCACTGCATCCACTTTAGGAATATTGGGTAGCTCAACAGAACTCATTACAGATATGTTTTGCATGATATTCAAGAAAAGTTTAATCTTGGGCATCAACATTCCTTGGTTCCTCCATTGTGCCACTCTAAAATATCCTGAAAAATTCCTTCCCTTCTCGTCTTTTCCTCCTATGAGTACAGACAGCCAGAGAATATAAATTGTACACATTTGAGCTAACTTTAGTTTTTGGGCGGTTCTTTGTTTGTTTGTTGATTTTTTTTTTTTTTTGCCCATGCAACTTTACAGTAATTTCTTGCCTGTGTTTATTCCAAACCCTTTAATGTGTACTAATGCCCTTGTGACCAGGCGATGCCCACAACAGAAAGCTCTATTCCAGATGGAGTCATGCTGGTCTCATGCAGAGAGGGATTATAATCTTCCTGGGTAGTGACATGCTGCCTCTGGGCAAACAGACCAAAATCCACACTTTGCTTTCTTGTTTATGTCAACATATCGTATTACAGGCATGGAACAACTTGCTGACCACTGTCCCTCTTCGATTATTGTTTTTCTGTTCTCTTTTCTAGGTTTGTCTTTTCTACTGAACACCCATTTCTTTGGATTAATTTTCCCTGAGTGAATTAGTACAGATTTAGTAAGCCATTTTTCCAGATACATTTTTTTATCCAATTTTCTAACATTTCTGTATGCCACTGGTCTGTTCTCTGTCCTCAGAATGTTTATAAGCTCCCAATTTAGTGCCATCCTTTGATTTAAAAAGCCACAAACAATCCATTTCTGCTCTTCTATCCTCTTTCATCACAACAAAAATTGAAATGCTGGGATGAATATGTTTGCTTTTTTAGGTGACTTGCTACCAAAGTTTTTGCTTAAAAACAAACCCCAAACAAACAGATTCAGGCTTTTTTCTTCATAATTACAAATAAGTAGATTGTGATGTTCATGAAAGATGCGGCAGATTCTACCCTTAGCCAAACATTTGCAACCATTCCTCATGCAGCTCTGCTTCCACAGCTCACCTCTCCTCCACTTCACCCTTCTGAAGCTCCAGCCTGCTCTCTTCTCTTAAAATGGCATGTAGTTTTCTTTCCTTTACTATAAACAACACTTTCTGTAACCTTAGTTTCATGATGTAAACATTAAAAATAAGAATGAAGGGAACACAAACTGTGTTCAATTAGGTAATTTGGGGATTAAATTAAATGAAATCTCTCAAAACATGGAACAGGGAACATTTCAACGTAATGCAGCCTGGCTTTATTTGTTTTTCTTTTATCTAATTCCTTTAAGAAAAGGAGACAATGGATTTAAGAAACTCTGGCAGAAGAGTAGTAAAGGCAGGTGAAGAGATACTGTTGCTTGGGAATGCAAGAGAAACCAGAGTCAGGCTTGGAGGAAGAGGCCATAGCACTCAGGTATGTGTTTAAAGGGGAAGAGAGGCACTCTGTCAACTGCAGGATGCTGGAGACTGCGCAACCACCTGCCACAGCTGACACGGGAGGCTCCTGCCGTCAGGGATATCACCCTTTGTAATCTCCTGTCAGCCTCGTGAAATGCCCTGCAGCCTCCCAGAGTCTCTTCAACCTGAAACTTCTTTTGTACTAAAATGCATTTTAAAAGCAAGAAGGAACCAAAGGATATTATTCTTTGGTTAAAGAAAAAAAATATTTATTTATTTAATATATATTATTTTATATATTTGTTTACTATTTATACATATATTTGCATTTTCACTGTACATCATAAGAAATAGTAACAGGAGAAAATAATAAAGAGTAACAAAGGAAAAATGATTTCCATAAAAATACAGAAGTACAGAATTTTATCTCGTTTATCTCCACCCATAAGTTTTGGTCAACTATATTCCTTCATATACAGGACTTTTTTTCCTTTTTTTTTTTTTTTTTTTTTGGAAAACAACTCTAGAGACAATTTCCAAGATTAAATCACTGATCTGGATTTTGCTTTTGTGCACTCCTCAGCAACAGAGAAAACTCAAAATTTCTTCAAATTTAGAAGAATTCTTTTTATGTGCATCTGAAAACGCACATTTGACTTTCACTTTGTGGTGTGCCAGACAACTATACAAAGTGTAGCCTAGCACAGCTTTATTCAGCACTTTAAACTTTGAATCTCTCTTATCCTAAAGTGATCATTTTGGCTTTTAAAGTGGACCCACTTCTTCCTGGCATACATCAAACCTAGGTAATACAGTAGTTGGTTGACCTTCACATAGTACTTAAACAGGTATTTTGGACTTTGGACAGCTTCAAACAGAGAATTCAAACTATTAACAGGTATTACATTTGCCGCAAGGTTTTTTCCCACTTCAATGATTTTACAGTTGTGTTTTCCCATTTGCTAAAGCCTGCTGATGAAAGATGGATGTTATCCCACAATTCGGTGAAAAACACACAAACTACATAAGAGGAAATGAATGAAATTTGCAACATCCCATACACAAAATAAGTTCAATAATAGATTTTTTTCTCCACCTTTATCAATATAATTCTATTTGTTACTTTTACTCAGGATTAGTACAAAGCAGCAATGAATTAGAGGGACACTTTTAACGGGATGCTGGGACCTTAAGGAAAGAGCTTACCTTGAAAGAAACTTTTGACTCGGAGATAGCTGACGCTGAGGCGCAGGACGGAAAGTTTGTCCAGCTTGGAGACGATGTCAGGGGGGAAGGGAAGGAGGCTGGCCAGGTGGTCCAGTTCCGCATTCAGACGGTCCCTGTGCCTCTTTGAAGGATTTGATTTTTCATTCCCAACTGCAGGCCTTCTGTGGTGGAGAACACATTTTCGATTAACTGTTTTTCTTCCAGAGACTGAGATGCTGTATGCAATTAATTGATAACAGGAATACTTTCCTTAGCTTATATGAAAACCTTTAAAGTCTCTGTCCTCTGACAAAAAGAGATTTACAGTTCTGCATTTGCCATGGTGCAATAACACAGGCTTTGTCTTTTCTTTTTGTATCAGGCAAAAAAGTCAAGAACTGGTACTTCTTACTCAGGGCCTTTCACCTTAAGGAAGTGGGTACTATCTTCATGTTCTAGTCAATACCAGGAAAAACAATTTCTCATCTTCGTTGTACAAATGAGGGACAAAACAGCAGAAGAAAGTTGCTGTGACTAATGCATGAACTCATTCAATATCCACTGTATTCATTCAAATCATATTAGTTTCCTCTATTTAATGACTCAGAGTTAACCTGTGGGTCAGGAGATAATTAAGAAAAGAGCCTGTCTTTAGACATGAGTTTAAAAAGTATGGAAGACAAGGTGAAGAGAGATTCTTTCCTCAAGCTCAAAACTCCTGTGTACATTCTCACTTTTACCTTCCTACATCAGTAATAACAAAGATAAGAATTTGGTTTCTTAAGAAGATTGATATTCCTCACAAAGCACAGCAATTAAAGTTACTCAGTTTTCTAGGCCAGGCAAGTCCATCCCCATACTGTGTTCCTCTTATGTAATGGACAGTACTAGGGAACCAAGAAAGCTGTGAAAATTCATTAAGATGAAATACATCACAAGTGAGGAATCTCAATTTTGGAATGTCCACTGATATTCCAAGAGAACATGTGAGATGTGCTGAAGAAGGAGCAAAGGACAAGCTGGTGCTTTTGCACACAGAAATGGGCACCTTATTTCCAGCATGGCAGTGGGGGGTGCTCAGTGCTGGAGCACAGACCTGTCCATTAAGCAAGAGGACCTGAGTGTGAGGTTGAGAAGGTGGCTCCTTTCAGTAGCCAGCTGTTGCTGGCAGTACTGACAGCAGTACTCAAGTGCATCATCCAGGTCTGAGCTATGGGACACTGGAGCCACAAACTGCATGGACACTCAGGAATGGGAAATGGAAAGAAAACTGTGGTTGTGCTAACAGTTTCACCTCACTGAACCCAGGGATCATAATCTTAAGTAGCTAGATGATGTTGCAGTGGACAATGAGAGTAAAAACTAATTATCTGTCACACTTCAGTACTGCATTTTCATTTGTGTTTCAAATACTACACACATTTATTGCATTTTTCAATCATAATTTTAATTTTGAACATTAGCATTTCACAAGGTGGTTAAGTGCAAAGATATCATTAAAAATCTTTGCCTCAAAAAATAAAAAACTCCCCCAGTTTGACAGAAGGCTTACATAGTATGTATTTGTGTGCAAACTTTGAAAATCCTCTACAAATCCATTTCCCACAGTCAAGGTGTTAAATTACAACAGTATTAATTTGTCATTGCAATTGTCATTCTAAAAAAAATTGGCTTAGGAATTAGTAAAAAAAAAAAAAAGTAAGAAAAACCAGAGTTTTTTGAAGAGCAGTTTTGTACATGTGACTGCTGCTAACTGGAAACCGCTTAAAGTAAATCAGGTATGAAAAAATCATTGCTACTTTTGAGAAGCTCACTTCAAGAGAACAGCATCATTGGATAGAACAGACAGAAAAAAAATGAGGTAGATTTCACTGAAAATATCTAATTTCTGCTATTTCGTTCAAAAATGCCAGTAGTAATATGTGGTTCTTCAATAACACAATGAGTTGCTTCCAAAGACGTGGGGAAGATTTTGCTGATTGGGATAAATGAATGACTTTCATGCATTAGAGAGAAGAAAATATAAGAACAAAGAATGCAATCAACAAAGAAGGAATAGTGGTTTTTACTTTTTTTGAGGTAACTATTTTTTGCAGTAAACCTTGAAGCTTAGCCATCCTATGGCACCAAAAGGATGTCTGATCTATGGAGGGCAGTAATTTTGTGGGAATATAGCCTATGGCTGAGCAGAAGTTAAAGAACATAAGCTTTTGCTAATCAGTCTTTACACCTGACAAACCAGCTGAAGGAAGGAAGCAATGTAGGACAGAAGAAATTAATTCCAATAAGGAAAATCTGACTGATGAGTTCAAGAGGTAAAAATTATCAACAGTAATATGAAATACAAATAGAAGTTGTTCAAGCCTGTTTACCACATAAAATAGTGACTGCTCTATGCCAGAGAGGGATGGTTTGAAGCAATTAGATGGTCTGCCTTTGTACTGAGTGCAAGGAGTAGTTTTCTGGAGACGGCAGGGAATGGTATAAAAAGACTATGGGAGAAAGTTCAGGACAAAGTCTTCCTGAAAACTCAAGGAAATGATTCAGTAAGGGAGTGAATCCAAACAAATAGGGGTTTGATGTAAATGGTAGTAAGGTGCCAAGTGGATGTGATTTTAAACAATGTGAGTTCCATGGAAAGGCTCAATTAACTAGCCATAAACAGAAAGGCACAGGCAGAGAAAATCTTCAGTGGGCTGCTTTGAGGCAAATGAAAATACAAGCCTTTATTTTGAGCTGAAAGTAGATGGTGCTTGTTGTGTTCATGTTAAACTTAGGATTGTCAAACTGTAACCAGAGACACAGGAGTCACTTGGTGAGCCCTTTTTTACTCTACTTTCCATACAACACTGCTATAGTAAAGGAGCACATTTAATTAAAGCAATAAATCTGGCTTTCCTTTCTTCACCCTGTTAAACTGCCCAGTAGTGACAAGAACTTGTACCTGTGCAGGACCCATTGGCAGTCCCTGTGCAGTGGGAGCTGTGCAGGAGCTTGTGCAGAGAACATTTTCTGTCCCAGTGGTACACAAGGCACTGAGCCATTTCTGCATTAGTGACTCAGTGTGCCCATGACACACAGACCCCACTAGTGTAAACCAGTTTGGTGAGCTCTCAGAGGCATTTCCTGCAACTACATCCCTGTCTGCTGCTCCCTACCCTCTGCAGAGCCCTACCCTGGTAATGAAAACTTTGCTCTGAATAAGTTTTATAAGTATGCTGAAGTGTCAAACCAGCAGAAGACCTGAGCTAAGAAAGGTCTAATCATTTACCATGACAGCAAGCTTTCAGTAAGAAGGGAAAGGGAAGAGAGACCATGAGATGTAAACGATAAGCTGAGAGCAAAGTAACAACAGATGGTTATTGTGAGAGTACTGACCAGCACCCTCAGTCACTGAGCATTGTGCATATTGAATATATTGTATATATGTAGTATGTATAATCATTTGAACATTGTACAGAAATCCTGGAAGAGCTGAGCTCCAGTGGCAGCCATGTGTGTGTGGAACTTCACCATCTCCTGTGATCCAAAAGGACAGAATGAGAGAAAGCTGCTCGAAGGAAAGGTGGCCCTTTGCCACCTTCTATGTCTCTTCTGCACCTTCACAGCAAGGAAAGGAGAAAGCAGAACTAATGGTCAAGAAGACATAACACCAGCAGAGCAGATAAGAGGTGGGATGGTGTGGTACCAAGGAAGAGGAAGGGCTATGCCACAAAGGGCTTTAAACTGAGAACTAGGAAGCAGGAGAGAGCTGCACTTCCCAAGGTCTCTGTTTACCCTGACACAGGCATGGTTCTGGCTGAATTGGTCAGTCTTGAGCAGTTTTAGATACACTTAGAGTAGGGCATGTGCAGTAGCCTTTAAAGAGCTGTAAGGCATTACAAGAAATGTTTTGTAGAGGGCGAGGGTTTTACAAGATGCCAGGGTCTGAGATGAAAAAGTGGCTGAAGTTCTCAAATGGTAACTGTCCTGAAGCATCGCCTTAGCACCTTTAAGTATTAATTTCAACACAATGATTTTAGGTTGAGGTTAAAGAGGAGATCTCTTTAATTTCCAGATGCTTGAATTACCAGTAAAATGTTAGATTTCCACAGGAAATAAACACTTGGTAGAAAATGTTTCCTTTAGTCAAAATGCCAGCTGCCTGCCTGAAAAGAATATCTGATGGAAAATTTTCAATCTCTTTGAGCTCCAGGTGTTTGAACTGTGTCCACAAGTGCCAAAATTCTTTAGTGTAGAACACATTTAATGGGGCTTGTTTGGAAGTTTTTGGGCATAAAAGGAAAACAGCTATGGTTTTTTAACTTTCTTGCATGTATAAAAGTAGAACCTGAACCTTATATGTTATCTGAAGAATGGCAACCTAATGAAGATAGTCTCTGGTAGTTCTGTGTCGAAAGCAAGACTGATACCTATTAGCTCCTCCCAGTAAAATTTTCCACACATTCTTTTACAGTCTTATGGGTTTCTGTATTTTCCCATGGACCTTTTTTATACATTTTCATTGCTGTTCTGTAAAACCACGTCCGAGTAGAATTCCTGTGCCTGAAAATCATTCATGAACATAATGAACAATATCGTTCTCTGATATCCTGGTTTAAAAGCCAGCTGCAGGATCATCACCTGGTGGACAGTCTGATCATGAAAAGATTGAGTTGGCTTCTTGGAATGCACTGAGTATGGGGAGATTTAAATGTCCCAGTTGTTCTGCAGTGGGGAAAGCTGCACCTCTCTCCTTTAAATTTTGACCTTCAAAAGCACTAATCCATGAATCCCTATTGAAACCCAAGTATCCTACTCACACTGAGGCATCAGAGCTCACTTACACTTTTCTTAAAAGAAAGGTAAATGCTAGAGACTACTTACATTAAAAAGAGAGGACTGGCCAAAGTCCTCTTTTTTATTTCCTGTGAAAAATCAGGTTTTGCAACTGAACAAAAACTCCTCCCAGAACAGGTGCCAGTATCTACCTTGATTCTTTGGCAGAATGATAATGGGGAAAGAACAACGAGGCTGTGGAGGAGAAAGTGCTGAGCTATCAAACAGGAGAACAAAGCTGTAACAAAGATGGTACGACATGGATTAAAATAATGGTTAAATATGCTGCTCAATTGATAACCTTTGTCTACCCATCTAAATTCAAAATAAATTTTCCAAGGCAGCACATCTGTAGCCTGAAATGTTAGGAAGACCAGTAGGACTGAAAGACACGGGCTGGGAAAGGAGCTCTGTCAGCCAGTCCGTCTGGGGCATTCAGAGCCTCTTTAGAGGAAAGTCCCCAAGTGAAGGAATAAGCACAGGAAAGGCTTACCAGAGACCAAGCCCACAAACAGATAAGGTTTGAGGAAGAGACCAGTGTTGCTAGGAACTGAGAAATCATCCTCAGCAAGTGGTAAGTAACTAACCACAGAAAAAGGAGTGCTGTCTCCAGTGTGGGAGTTCAGTATTCTAACAATCCAAACAGCTCCCTTTGTTTTAACCCATGATTCTTAATCAAAATTGTTCATGTTCTGGCTTAAAAAGTTCATGCTCAGGTACCTGCACTGCAACATCATAGAAAAGCTATTTTCAGGGCAGTATACTTGTAATGGTTCCCAAGATGAAAATTTGGTTGTGTAAAGTAAATGAGAATTTGCTTCTGAGAGTATTAAAGCCAGAACTTCAAAAAAGGCTAATGAGGTCATTTCCATGATTTGTTAGCAGGTAGTTTTCTTAGCCATTGCATTTATCTAGAAGTCATCTTTGAGAGGAGTTCTAGCCAGCATGTAAACTCCAAACGTAAGTTTAATGTTTCTCAAAGCAACTGCAAGTCTCCTTCCTTTCTCACAAAAGTAATGATCCATAAAAGTTCTGCATAGAGGTAATTTAATGTACTGGAAATGTTCCATCCTTCTTGCAGTTGTTATAAAATCAAATATCCACATCCATACTGAAACAGGAGTGCAGGAATCTTACATACATTTTGAATTCAGCACTTAGGATTTTTTAGGACAGAAAGAATCATTTGCTTATGCTATTATCTTTGTCTATTGGAATATGATACATTTTATACTAAAAGAAACAATTTTTCAAGTGGGAACAAGTGGTTCAGGAGCAAATACTGCCCAAAATCCGAACATTATCAACAGATGTCATTAAAACCTTCAGAGAAACTCCCCTTTGACTTTAGACCAATACGTACAATTTTAAGCCAAGTGGGTTATTTTTAGAAGTTCTGAACAACTGAAAATAGGGAAATCTATTTTAGTTACCTTCTCATCCTTAACTTGTGTGTGAAGGCCACCAGTGCCAGTTCATAATTCTAACACAGTACAAATGTGTGTTCCATAATCATATAATCAAGTGTAACACAGAGAATTTGGGATGATTGCATTAAAAAGCTTTATTTCATGGATTGGTTTATGGCATCTGGAACTCATTTACATTTCAGTGATAGCAACCTTTTTTTCCCCCCTCCCATTTCAAGCATCTTGTAGTAACAAATTTTGATTGCATTCCTTGTTTTCCAGCTTTGCGTTCACATACACAATTCCTCTTTCCCGTTTTTCTCCTAATGAAAATGATCCTGTAGTAAATAGAAGTCTGAAAATTGTGTGTTCTATATGCAAAAAGTGACTCACCAGTCTGCTCTTTCAGCTGGCTGAGCTGACCCACTTTCCCGCTCGCACATGTTGGACTCGGCAGTGCCCCACGCCAGGCTAAGCCCAGGAAAGGGGAAGGGGGGAGTGCAGTGCCAGTGCTCTGGTGCCACTCGACACGTGGCCTCTCACAGGGCTCCTTGGACATGGGGCAGGGAGCACGGAAGCACAAAGGTGGCAGCCACCCTTCCAACCCACTGCCCAGCTGACATTTAGTCTGTCAGTGTGTTCTGCCTATGAACGGGGACTGTCCCTCTCCACTCTCCATGGCAGCACCACAACCCTCCTCCTGGGATACCTAGCGATGGTAAGGATGGTTTGATCCAGGCTTGGCACCCTTTCTGGAGACATCTTACCCATGAAGAGCCAGCCTCCCAGCCAAGGGTTTCTCATTACAGAGAGGAAGGTTAGGTGTCTCCTGTGTCAGCGGACCACAGGAGGAAGGGAACCCTTCTTCTACCTCATTCCTTTCTCCCTCATTTTGGAGGGAGATGCCTCCTGATGAATATGATACTTAACTGTTTTTGAATGGGTTTCCTCCTTTTCCTCCCAGCATACAGGCATTCTCCCGGAGGAATCATGGCTTTGACACTGAAAAACAAAAGGAATAAGTTTCTTAGTTCAGAGGTTTCTCTGTTTCAGACTGCTGTACAAAATGCCAGCACTGAGAAAGTTCTGCCAAGGAAAATGTTTGTTCCTTGAGTGTGACATTCAGCAACACTAAAAAACATGGTGGCATTAGTTAAGATAGAAGCTTACATCTTATTCCAATTTCCTACCCTAATATTATTAGAATATTGATGTTTATGTTCAATTTTCTTTTTTTCCAATTAACTATAATATGCGTGATATAAAATGGGTATAAAATACATCCTGTTTACTAGAGATCCACTTTTTTTCCCTTCCAGGCTTATTTCTAAATTCAGCTAAGTAAATAACAATGAATAATACTACCCGTCATCTGCAGGGAGGATTTCACAGCTTTTAAAATACTCAGGAATATTATCTCCATTACTGACATTGTGACTACTAGGTTGCAATTATTCGAATCAGCGTTTCTCCAGATCCTCACATCCTCATTTTTAAAGGCTGGAAATATAGCTGCCGGCAGCTCACGATGTGACAGTTTTGTGGTCAGCAGTAGGACCCAATGCAGTGCTGACTGAGGTGACAATTTTCACACAAATCTTGGTCTTACTGATTTATTTGAGTATGTTAGCCTTAGAGACGTTTCAGGATGGGAAAAAGTCTTTGCATTCAGTCTGTTTAAATCTTCTGGAGATTAGCTGAATATCAAAGTCTCTTGATTTTCTGTCTGAAAGGATATTTTAGTCATGTTGAGTGCTGTTCAACAGTGGGTGCATGCTGCCAGAGAGGTTAGTATATCTCAAGAGTAATTGCTGCTTTGTGTAAAATATAAAGGGAACTTCTATGTCACTGAATTAAAGCCCATGCTGGTGAACACGTGTGTCATGTAAAGCAAATCATTAACTTACTGAGTTTAATATAAAAACCGTTTAGAAGGGCTTTCTTTTTCATTGAAAGACAGCTTTCTGATAACTAGAAACCTTTCGCCTTCCAGCTTAAATTTGTTCATGGTCATTTTATGCCCATTTGTTCTTCTGCCAACATTGTCTTTTAGTTTAAATAGCTCTTCCTCCTCCATTGTGTTTACTCATTGGCGTATTTTTAAATTTCAGTCGTATCTTCAGTCAGCCTTCATTTTTCTATTCTGGGACAACCCAAACTCTTTTATTTCCCTCTCATGTTACAAACTGTTTTTTTCTTCCTATCATTTTAGAAGAACAGAATTGAGGCCAGTTTATTAAGCAAAATCTAAAGTGTATTTCATACATGCAAGCACAGCATCCTTTGCTAAATTGAGATAGCTTAGGCCTACTGTCTACTGTGTTTCCCTCATCTGGAAAAATCAGTTATTGTGTTAACAGACAGCTATCAGGTTACTTTATCAAAATCATTTAAACCTACATTCCATTTTTACTCCAACTAACTACAGCTGTTATTTTTTCTTTTCTTCTGAGAATTCATTCTGAAATTTTGCATAATATAGAGATCAGACTAGTTGCCTTCTCTCAAATGCAGGTTATGGTGGAAACACCATTAATTCTCCAGTTGGTGCAGTGTCAGGCATTAAGTTCTTCCAGAAACAGAACCATATTTTTCACTATTACTGGAATGATTTCCTGTGATCTCAGATGGGTGAGCCACCTGTCCAAAGCTAATGAGGGATATGATACAATGCAATAAATACTGCTGCAGGTTAAGATTAAGCCACAGCCTTTGCTTAGATAAAGCCTCCTTACTGCCTTCAAAGACGTTGTTAAGTTGGTTTAATCTGCAAATTCTTTTTTTTAACAGTCTGCCATTTTTTAAGATTACATCTACCCTCACAGGTTTCTTCCTTCAGTTGGAAGCTAAAATGGTGTGGAGACACCAAATGAACTGGAGTTTCTCCTGAGACCTTACATTAAAAGGTATTTTCTTTGTATTTGTGGTGAATTGACACTGTCTGGATGCCAGGTACCCACCAAACTCACTCTACCACTTCCCTCCACAGCAGGACAAGGGAGAGAAAAAAATAACAAAAGGTTCACAGATTGAGATAAGGAAAGGGAGAGATCATTTACCACATACTCTCATGGACAAAACAGGGAAATTAGTTTAATTTGTCACCAATAAAATCAGAGCACGATAATGAGGAATAACCCCAAATCTCAAAAATACCTTCCTCACACCCCTCACTTCTTCCAAGGCTCAACTTCACTGCATTTTCTCTCCCTCCTTCCCCTGCAGCAGCACAAGGGGATGGGGAATGGAGGCTGTGGTCAGTTCATCACACTCTGCCTCTGCCACTCCTTCCCCCTCGCAGGGAGGACTCCCCACACTCTCACATGAATTTCTCACACACATCTTTCCCACGGGCTGCAGTTCTGCACTAGCTGCCCCAGCATGGGTCCCTCCCACAGGCTCCAGTCCCTCAGGAACAGGCTGCTCCAGCATTGATGTTCCTTGGGATCACAAGTCCCGTCAGGAAACCTGCTCCAGTGTGGGGTCCTCTGTCCACGGGTCCACAGGTCCTGCCAGGACCCTGCCCCAGCACAGGCTTCCCCTGGGGTCACAGCCTCCTTCAGGCACCCACCTGTTCTGGAGTGGGGTTCTTATGGGCTGCAAGGACACAGCTGCCTCACCATGGGCTGCACCATGGAATGCAGGGGAGTCTGGAGCACCTCCTCCCACTCCTTCTTCACTGACCCTGATGCCTGCAAGGCTGCTGCTCTCACTGCTATTTTCCCCCTTCATTATCCCAAAGGCGCTGCCATCGCTGCCGATGGGCTCTGCCCTGGCCAGCGGCAAGGTCTGTCATGGACCTACTGGACACAGGGGAAGCTTCCAGCAGCTTCTCACAGAAGCCACCCCTGTAGATCCCCACTACCAAATCCTTGCCATGCAAACCTAATACAATACTATAATACTTTCGTGTTCTGAGTCCTTCCTGTCCACAATATGAATCTATGACTCATAGTTCATGTTTCAAAACAGTGTCACATGCTGGACTTCCCTTCTCTTGCCTTCATGAGCAAAGTTAGAAGGAGGAGAAAGGCTTGAACAGCATAATTCAACAGAAAACTGAAAGTTAAGAGTTCATTCAATTTCCCAAAAGGGCGACTTTGCTTTAAAACCCATTCTGGATCAGTTGATTAATATGTGACAGCAAATAGAAATAATTAAAAAGACCTCAGTATTCAAACTGAAAACCAGGAAATAAATAGGAAACAATGAAAGCTAGAATTTATGGAGTGCAAAATGCTACTTAGGAAAGATAAAGGCCCAAAGGAAAATTCACAAATCACAGTGATAAAGACAAAAGATACTGTGCCGTTTAGAAGAATATTAGAAGGAAATTATTCTAAAAACTGTGTACAGTTCTAATTATTTGGAGATGGCTTTTTATATCTTAAAAGGTAAGAGTGCTCAACAGATTTATTTCTAGTCTCTGAAGAGAAGGAGAATCATACCCTCCCATCAAACAAGAATTAGCCATGCACTCTTCATCCTTTCTATAGGAACTTTCTACAGAATTGAACAAAGGGTTACCACAGCAACACAGTATGAAGCCCTGCCCCAGCACCTGAACACAAACATCCTAGACACACATACAACCAAGAGGTGTTTCTTCCACTACCACTAAAGCCAGTAGTGGCAAGTGATTAACATGAATCTGAGAATGCATGGACAGAAATAAAAACAGAGTCAGAGGGCTCATGGCTAATGGTCCTAAAAATATGTCAGAAAACAGCACTTGAACTTATTGAGCTGCACAGAACCATAAACCATGAAAACATCTATTTTAAAAACTGGAGAAGAACGTGTATGCACAGCCCTACCTGGACTGTGTTTTCTTCTGATCACCTGTGAGCTCTTCTCTTCACCCCTAGGACAGAACAGCCCATCTACACCACTGAAGGAGGCTGGGGGCTCCTTCCCCTGCCAGACCATCCATCTCATGTGGATGAGGAACAGGAAGAACTTGGGTGGACAGCACTCAGCTGCTCAGGACATTTGTGCTCTTTGCTTTCTCCCTATAATGCTTGAGAGCCCTGACATTCTCTCTTGGTGTTTGAGGTAGGATGAAAACAGACCCAAAGAAGCAATCTTCCACCACCCCAGAAAGAAAGGGGAATGACAAGCTTGAGGAGCTTCAGGAGAGGAGAGCTGGGACCAAAAGGATCAGAATTGCCAGAAAAAGAGTAGATGTGGACCATAATATTTTGCTTCTGTCCCATGCTTGTAATCACTACTGACATTAAGTCACAATAAATCTCTGAACACTGGGGAATGCCAAAGGACTGAAAGACAGCTGCTGTATGATAATATTCAGAGAAGGGAAACAGAATGATCCAGCTATCCACCGGATGGCAAGACTGGCATCCATTCCAAGCAAAATACCAGAAAAGCTGATAAGAAAGATGAATTACATCACTCAGCAGAATTCTATGGAATATCATGCACTTCAGAGTGAAACTAGCTCGCTGAGAAGTTATCACCTCTAGCTGATAGAGGAGTTCACTTGTATTAATTACTAACTTAAGTTAACAGCACAATATTCTGCTTTTAAAAAGCCCCAACAAAGCAGTACAGCATATAGTTTCCACCAGTAAATAATCTGTCAAGTGACAGAATAAAAAGAAAAGTAGTCACAGAGAAATCACTGCTAAATAGAAGAAGTTTTATAAAGGCCTTACAGACATCAAGGTTCAATACAAACCCATTGATGATAATATTTACAAAGTTATAAAAATTTAGAAGATTGATAAATAATGCTGAAGACACAGTGAAACAGAGCAATCTGGAGTGCCCAGTAGGCTCTTTCTCTTTATTCACAATGTGTTTTAATACAGACAAATGCAAATCCTTGCATCTCAGAATAGGGAATGCACATCATTGATACTGAATAGGGACCGCATCCTGAAATGTGAGTGATTCTTGAAAGGAATTAGGGATCAAAGTGAGAAAAGAATACAATCCATCGTTTGAGCTGCCAGGGAAGAGCTGCTGCAAAGGCAGCTAATGCAGATGCTAACCAAAGTGAAGTGGTTTTACATCTGTTTAAAGATATAGTAAGACTGATGCTGGAACAGTGTGTACAGTTCACATGGAAGTGTTTTTCAAGTAATGTTAGAAACTGGTAAGAGTGAGGAAAGAAGCTAAAATAAATACTTGCAGAAGACTGAAGAAATTTCTTTGCATAGAAAAAAGATTTAGGTGACTTGAGTGAAGTGAAGTACTTCCAGGGGAAGATATGAGTAATGAATTATTTTAATCTGAAGAACTTAGAAAGTGAAGCTGAAGCCAGATACATCCAAATAAAATGGCAATAATCTGCAACATCACAAGCATTTAAACACTGAAACAAGGTACAAAGGGTTTAATGGATTCTGTTGTCTTGAAACCACTGTTAAATGCCTTTTTGTAATATGCACTTTATCCTAACAGAAGTTATACTTAAATTAAATAGAAACAGTTGAGTTGAATACAGGCATACTCAGAAAATCTTTGGTAGCTATAGGAGGTCAGATTACATTATCCAATGATCTCTCCTTTCACTAAATTTTATGAATCATTTCCTGCCCAAATGTAATCACACACCACACATTCAATGCCTGAACTACAAGGAAGGGCTGTGCAGAGCACAGCTTCAAAGTGGCTCAGTTTTTGAAGAGGCAGCCTGGGAGTGAGAAGGTTGTGTGTGTGCCCATCCCTACCATGCCACAGCACCATGGTGCAGTTTCACCAGCTAAGCAAGAAGGGGATAGGGCTGGAGAGTGGCTTTGTTTTTCATGGAATTATGTGTTTCCTCCTTGGCAGGGTCAACTGTGGAAAAAGGCTTCCAGTCACGAAGGCTCATCAACAGGACAGAAATCTACCTGCCTGCTCTCCCTAAATTAACTGTGATCAGCACATTTGAGCCAAGTTTTCTGCTTCTAATGAGTGGTGATGTCTTAGGAGAAAATATGGCAACAATTTTGGATATGTCCTTGTAAATAGCGTGTTTCTGCTGAAGCTGAAGCAGCCCCACTTAAAAAATAACTGGAGCAAATAATGAATAAGGGTTGTGAAACCGAGCCCCACAGTCAGAGTGCAGGAGCTCAAAGTGTTTGGGTTATCATGAAGAACAGCAACAGAGAACTTCCGTACAATAAGTAACTACATTATGTAGGAAACAAACATTTCGTGACAAGAAACAAACATTTCTAGCAAGATCCAATTTACTGATCTTGAGGCTAATTAAATCCAAATAACAATTAAAAGACTATCAAAACAATTTACCAAAGCCTGTAGAGGATTCTCCATCACTGAGCATTCTTTTCATCAAAAATTTTTTTCTTAACAAAACTAATGGACCTGAATGGATCTGTTTGGTAAGAATTTGTTGAAGGATGTCCAATGGTCCAGTTATGCATGAGATTAAAACAGGATCACAGTGGCTCTTTCTAGCCCTAAAATTTCCTTTTCTACCTCAATTATTTCTCCAGTGAAAGAGCAGAGGACTAAATCTCAAACACAAGGAGTTTTTAGAAGACTAAAAAAAATGTATTTAATGCTTGATTTACAGAGGGTGTTCTACAAGTACCAGGGATCATATGTTGTCTGACAAACACACATAACATCTCTGTTTAATTTCCTTTGAAGAAAATATGTACAGATTTGGCTATGTTTGGAGCTTCTGAAAAAAAAAAGAAAAATCCAGCTTGCGTGTGCAGGAGAGACTTGTTGTAGTCTGACGGGTATCTGCAGCTTCTGCCTGAGCTGAGCACAGTCACCCCCTTCATTCCTCCCACAGGCATCTGCACCGTGCATTTGCAACCCTTGGGCTTCACAGGCCTCCCCTCCAAGCAGCAAAGGCAGAGCTAGACCTTGCCTCTGCTGTCCCTCCCCATCCTGGTGCAACAAGGGACTCCTAATATAAGGCACGGGAACAAGGAGTCAGCCATGGGAAGGACTGAAGAGGATTGGGACAAGGCAGGGAGGGAACAGAAGCAGAAGGTCCTGACTCTCAGCACCCCTAAGACCTGCAGAGAGATGCTGTGCTGTGAAACACTCCAGGCAAGGACCATTCGGGAGCACTGCTTTTGAATTAGGAATTCGAAATAACCACTGAAAATTTGGGGGGGGTTACCAGAAATAAGGAGGCCAGCACCTCCCCACTGCAATCTCCCTGCCAGGTCTCTTGTGGGCTCCTTTGCCTTTGCTGCCTGCTCACAAGAAGCAGTCTGAGCACCAGCAGCGAGACTCCTGCCCTGCTCAGAGAGCTGAGGGAAGGAATTGGCACTCCTCACGGGCTGTAGGAATTAGGGCTGCACGGTGCAAGGCACACCACTACAGCCTGGGAGCCCAGAGGCACCAGCCTCTCTTTCTGGGAGCCTTGGCCCGTTCCAAAAGCTCTGAGCACTCAGTACTGCAGCTGGAGGCAGCCAGCTCTGAGCTCTGAGTGAGCGTGCACCAAAGGCTGAGTCTTCTGGAAAATCATCTCCTCAGTGCCTGGCATCGAGTGAATAAGTATTTCAGATTTATCACTTCTAATATGTCTCAGCAGTATCATAAAGACTAATGCAGTGGTGGATTTGATGTACTTAAATACTAAAGTCACAATTATCACTGAACAGTCTGTGACAAAATTAATAGCACTTTTTTTGCACAGGATTTGAACAGTACGTAGTACTGTTCAAATTACTTTTTTTTTGAACAAATTACTATTGTTCAAATTTACTGAGGTAAATGAGAATAGTAGAAACAAAACACACGACTTCTGTTTTAGTATGAGATTAAGTTTAGTGCCTGTCTGCCCAAGTGAGGAATTTAACAGCTCTTAGAGGTCTTTTTCAATCTAAATGTTTTATGAATTTATATTTACTCCTAGGTTTCCTAATTTGCAAGTGTTTGACTTTAAAACAGAGCAGCTCTTTGCTACAGGATGGATATGTAACAAGCTCAAGTTCATCAGGGGACTGAATTGTCTCATCAGCCTTTCTTTCTTTATATGTTTATATAAGAAAGCCTGAAATTAAGTTCAAGGACACTTCTTTTGAGCTTTGAGGATGTAAATAAATAACTTCTTAAAAAAGCTTAGATGCAGTTTTGATGGGTTTTTTTAAAGTGATGTTTGAAAAATACAGCTGTTTTTAGAACTTCTAATATGCACTCTGTCACTTGAGGAAGGATACACATGGTAGCACACATAAAAACACACCAAAAATATTACTACTGGGCATATACTTTGTAGTTAGTAGAGTGGTATCTCTTTCTACTTTTCCTCCACTGTCTATACCTTCACCTGTACAGATCTTTTGAGGAAAATATGGGCTTGCCACAGCAGCTGGACTTTTCCTAGGAAGGTGTGAGCAGCGATGAAAAGTTTTTCTACAGCTGGAGCATTTAGGATATTATCTGAACCATAAAGATTATTTGATGGCTAACAAGACAGTCAATCTTGCATTGCAACCTTTCCCTCAGTAGGGATATTAGTGTAGCACGTTTCACTTTTAAACTCTAAGGAACACAGTATCTTTGAGATCTCTGTCCCTCTGCTCAGTTTGCTGGAACCTGACTAACAGGTCACAAGAAAAGCAGACATGAAAGCATACGCATCATTTCCATAGTGAATCTAACTAAATCTGGTAAGATAGGTCAGTGAAATATTTCTACCATGAATGAATAGTGTAGCAAAGCCTCAGCTCAGCTGTCTCCTACCTATAGCTAGGTTCAGGTTTTGGGAGCAGCTTTATGCTGGCAACACAGAGCTCAGTACAGAGAACAATTCAAGCATGCTTGGTAACTATATATAATTTCTCAGAGAGGTTCTGCCCAGATTTAGCTCTGTGATGTCATGATAAGGCTTCTAGAGCTAAGTAGTTATTCAGGTTTATTCAAGTTATTCAAGTTCATTATCTAGTCTTCGATTTTAAGTGAAGAATAAATATCCTTAGATAAAAGAGGATAACAATATCCCTTTGAATTAACTGTGTCACGTTTTTTCACAGGACACATGTGGCTGTGCACTGACTGCCTGCTGAGTTTTTTATCCTCACGCCCCACCCCCTGTTCCACAATAAGGTGTATATGCTCCAGCATTCACACACCATTGTGATGGGGTAAATTAGACATGTTACTTGGAGTCACAAAAATAGCCACAGACTGCAAACATAATTAAGGACTGGTCTTCCAAACCCTCTTGTAAGTTCACTGGCATTCCTGGTGTTTTTCTCACAACCACCTATGTTTCAATACCCTGCTTGTCATTTCATCACACTTCAACTGTGAGGTATGGGGTTTTTGAAATACCAGAACAAGGATCTTTGTTAAGACTATTTTTCATCCTGCGTCCATCCACAAGGCTAGACTAGAAGTGTGGTTGTATTGAGTTTGTGTGGCCAGGTTTTGGTAGCAGAGGAGCTACAGGAGTGGCCTCTGTGAGAAGATGCTGGAAGCTTCCCCAGGCTGATCCAAGGTGGACCCAGCACAGGCCAAGGCAAGGCAAAGCAAATCAGACACGGTAGCAGTGTCTCTGTGATAACATATTTAAGAAGAAAAACAAAAAAGGTATTGTGCAGAATAAATTGCAGTCAGAGAAGAGGGGAGTAAGAATGTATGAATTGCACAACTCTGCAGTTGTTGAAGAAGGGGGAGGAGGTGTATCAGGTGCCAGAGCTGAGATTGTCCTGCAGCCTGTAGTGCAGCCCATGGTGAGGCATTTGTGTCCCTGCAGCCCATGGAGATCCACAGGAATGCAGAGATCCACCTGCAGCCCGTGGAGAAGAAGCACACCAGAAACCCATGGAGAAAGTGTGTCTAATGTCCCCCATGGTTTGTGGGAGATCTGTCCTAGAGCAACCTGTTCCTGAAGGACTGCACTCTGTGGGAAGAGACCCACACTGGAGCAGTTTGTGAAGAGCTGTAGCCTGTGGGAAAGATTCAGGCTGGAGAAGTTCATGAAGAACTGTCTCCTGTGGGAAGAACCCCATCTTGGAGAAGAGGAGGGACTCCACTCTCTTAGCAGTGGGAAAAACGTGATGAACTGACTGTAACCCCATTCCCTGTCTCCCTGCACCACTGGGAGGCAGGAGGTACAGCTGGAAAGAAGAGAGAGGTGAAGGGAAGGTGTTTTTAAGATTTGTTTTTCTTCTTAATATCCTGCTCTGATTTTGAATTGTAATAAGTTAAATTAATTTCCCCGAGCTGAGTCTGTTTTGCCTGTGATGATAATCAATGAGTGATCTCTTGCTGCCCCATCTCAGCACATGAGCCTTTTGTTGTACTTTCTGTTCCCTGTCCAGTTGAGGAGGGCAGTGATAGAGTGCTTTTGGTCTGTGCCTGGCATCCACCCAGGGTCATCCCACCACAGCAGTGCAGTTTTGGAGTAAATGCAAACAGCATGATGGGAAACCCTGAGTTACACAAAGGGATTCTACAGGTGGGTTAGAGGATTGAATAGAAGAGATAGGACAGAATCACTGGCAACCATTTCTAGGAGTTTTCTACTGTAAAGCCAAAATGGAACTTAAATGGAAGTTTCATCAGGAAAGAATTGCTTATCAAATTCAGGGAGACTCTCCATAGCCAGTAAGATGGTGATGCTCTTCTGAGAGAGGGCCAAGATCCAATTCCAAGTCTTTTGAAAAAGTCTGTCCTAGACAATAACTGTACTCTCATTGCCCTGATTTCTCTCTTTTCTTTTCACAAAAGGCTTCTTCAAAGGTTTTAGTTGTACTCCAGTGAGGAACAGGAGTAAAATGTGTGACAGCTCAAATATTTTGAATATCTATTTTTCCATATATATATAGATCATATATAATTAATTGGTATCATATATTTGCATTTTTTCTGCATCAATAGAGACAGTGTGGAAAGAGACAAAAGTGGCTGCCTTTGGCTCAGATATACAGCCTGTCCTCAGAGAAGACACCAGGATAACATAGCACAGCATTCTTCCAAAGAAAAGAAGCAAAAGCCAACAAAATGGAGGCTGCTTTAAAAGTTATGAAATGTATTTAGGACTAGAAAGGCAGGCAGGAAACCCAGAAATACACCTAGATGAAAAATCAGCTTATAGGGGAGATGCAATCCTATTCTTCTCCAGGCTTTGCTCTTCTGTGTTGCTTCTACTCATTCAGTGGAAGAAAAGAAGTAACTGAGGAATGAACTTACAAAAGCCCCATAACAGAGGTTCAGGAGAGCTTAGATATCTGAAAATCCAGAGGTAAAAAAGAAAAAAAAAAGAAAAAAGAAAAAAAAGTTTCTGGAAGAAAAAAAGGTGTTTTTCTCAAAGCTTGAGATGGAAAACTGGAATTCAGAGAAAAACTGAAATGAAACATTAAATATTTTCTCCTGGAACTCTGAAAGTTATGTTAGCTTGATGCTTGAATTGACATTGTTATTATTATTACCATTACAGTTCAGTGTTTTAAAATGTTTGTGCCTCCATTGTAAAAACCACTTAGTTTGAAAGAAGCGGGTCACAGATTGGAAACACACACCAAGAGCCATGTGAATTGTCAAGATTTTGCTCAATTCTTACACGTGTTCAGTTTAATGAAGTACATGGAAAAAAGAATGGAAACTCAAAAGTTCCTGTTCTATCAGATACCGAATCTGAAAGCAAAAGTAAAAAGTAAACCTGATGTAGCTAATACTTTTTCCATAAATGCAGCTAAAGAAGTTATACTGGTTGAAAGGCTGTCTAGTTTTGTCTGCTGTGCTGACAAGGCACTACTCCATCACCTTGGTTTGGATAAGTGCAGGTCCTTAATTACCAATGTAATGTATAAGGCCCATGCACACATCATAAAGCTCAACAAGGCCAAGTGCAAGGTCCTGTGGGGGGGGTAGAGCAGCTCCAAGCACAGACTGGGCAGAGAATGAATTAAGGACAGCCCTGGAGACAAGCACTTTGCTCCAGGGAGACTTTACAGGAGCCTTCCAGTACCTAAAGTGGGCCTACAAGAAACCTGGAGAGGGAGTTTTCACAAGGGCACACAGTGGTAAGGCAAGGGGCAATGTTTGCAAAGTGAAGGCAGATTTAGATAAATTATTAAGAAGAAATTCTTTACAGTGAGGGTGGTGAGACACTGGCACAGGTTGCCAGAGAAGTTCTGGGTGCCCCATTCCTGGAAGCGTTCAGGTCCCGACTGAATGGAGCCCTGAGCAACAGGACATAGTTGAAGGTGCCTGCAGTGGGCTAAGAATTAGAATCTTTAAGGCCCCTTCCAGCCCAAACCACTCTGTGATCTGTGATTCTGTGTTTTCCTCTCCAGAAACACAAATCTCTCCTTTGTAAGCAAAATATTCCCATTATGGGTTTGAGATCTATGGATATACCTACCTTTTTCATTTGTTATCTGACAACTTCTGGAATGTTTTAATGTTTAAACATTTCTACATTTCTACAATGTTTATTGTAAATACTTTTACTATTTTAGAGACCTGTGTCCAGAGACAAAAAAAAGGTTAAATACATTTTCAAGTTACCTTGAGTAGTACTCTCTTCTAATATTAGCTATATCTGTTACTACCCTAAGTAGCCAATATATAAAAATTAATTGTCATTAATAATCCTAGCAGTGTTGTTTCCTATATGCTCATTTAAGTTTTGATCATGCATTTTTAGATTTCAAAATATTAATTTTCATAAGCAAGCCATGAATACAAGTATTTCACTTTACATAATTAGGGTAATAGATGGGGGGAAATTTGACCTCTTGCCTTCGAAACTCCCAGAATTTTTTTGCGTCTAAGATAAAAAAGCAAACATTTTATCACATCACATCCTACCACAATATCACTTGTCATAAAGCATTTGCTGCTATCCAAAACCACCTGACACTTATAGAGAAGCTAGTATAAGATTTACTGATTCTCATCCACTCCTGAAAAGTAACAAACAGGCATTTTTCATGGAGTGAAAATCACAGGGAATTTCCCCAATTACAGGGTAGGAGAGAGCTCTTTCATCTGCTTTTATAGCCTGCCTTCCCTCCCCAGTCCCTTAACACCCGTCTACCCCAAGACAGAAAGATTTTGTTAATCATTGCAAATGGGACTGAAAAGACCCTCAAGAGACTGTACAGAACATCATTCCCTGCTTCATACAGAAGCAGCTGTACCAAAACCATTCAGAGGTTGCATATCTGAGAAATGACTTGTGAGCATGAAAGACTTGTCTGTTTTTTCTAGCTAAATCAATTGATTTAATAAAAAAGTGCCACATCTTTCTAGTCTTTTACATGCTTAGGCCATCGTAGCTGTACCAACACAGCTGTTAAACCACTCCCCAACCATGCTTATACTGAAGAAGCAGTTTCTATGAGTACCCCAGAGATTTTATTCCGGCACTTAACCATCACTAAAATCACAATTTTTTTCCTAAGCGCGTTAAACTAAAATTTCCTTACTATATAACACATAGTATGATTCTATCATAATTTCTTGCCCTGACAATAACCTAATTTACAGTTTGAATTCAATTAACTTTGCAGCTAATCCTGTATTTCTGATGATTTTTAATTTATTTCTCTTTACTTTTCTTGTCTTCAGACTAACTTGCAAGCAATGTTTTTACACATCTGATGATCCCTTTTGCTCTTCTCTGGACTCCTGCTATCTACAATTTTTTCTCAAGTATCCTTCTCCCAAAAAAATGCAATACTCCAGCTCAGAACCTACCTGAGCTGAGCAGGACAAAAAGATTGATGTACCTCAGAAATACCATTTCTCTTCTAACACACCATTTTTACAACAGTGCAATGCTACTGACTCATGTTTAGTTTGTGAACCATCACATTTCCACATCCTTTTCTCCTTAGCCATACCTTATGCTATATTTGTCTCCATGATGTATTACTGACTAAAGATAAACCTTTGCACTAAACCTTATAGACTCATATCCTGGTTGGTTTTCTGGAGGTTGTGACTGTCAAAAATCACTTTTGAGTTTGACTTAGATCTTCCAGAGTGCCTGAAACCTGTTTGGTGACCTCTGCAGGCTGAATGCCCACATGCTCTGGCCCCTCATTTGAGACATTCATGAAATAGGGAACACTCTGACAGATCCTGTGGAGTACCAACCTGAACAGTAGTCCTCTCAGTGTACCCCTCCAAAATCTCTAATGCCTCTACTCCTTGCCCACAAAACAACCTCACCAAATTTTGCTTCTCTATAAATGACCTGAAACAAGAAGAAAGCACAATGTTTGTGGAATTATTCCTCATTTTAGGGCAAGGACAGGGAGACTCAATCTGACAAGTGCGCTAGGAGATGTCAGATATCAGAGAAACACATTTTGGAGAAGCAAATCTCTGTGAGAGACAACGAGGCCAAGAAGAGCTGCTTTCCAAACAATGCTGTCCTAAGTGTAAGGTGAGAACATAATATTTGAAATTTCAGTGAAGAAAAGAGCTCAAGAGATTACTTAGCATCATGACTCCCAGGGATCTGTACACTACCAAATGTAGCAGGAAAGAGAGACAGAGACCCCAAAACTGCCACGCATTCAACTTCACTCTGTTTCAGCTCAAATGTTACAGAAGAGGGAGAAACCCTCTAATGGTGGGTTTCTACAGTCCTAAGAAATGACAAAACTTGATTTTATGTGAGCACATGTTTTCAGCAAGCCAAACATACCGAAATGACCACCATTCAGCATCAATACTAACAGTTAAAGAATAAGGAATAAACATGAAACATATTTTGTGCATGCACAGATATTGCTGTTGAATACAGAGCCATAGCTCTGGTACCTCAGGCAGCACTGCAGTCACAGAATAAACACACAATTGCAAACACCATGCTTTGCAGCCCTAGCTTCATATGGATTGCATCATGCAAATTATTTGTGTTGCCTGCAGATGCACCTTAATTCAAAAGCATCAAGAATATGGTCCAGCCCTCATGCCACAAGTACCTGGGTATAGACTAAATGCTTTGTTCACAAATGCTCCTACTGAAGACCTTCCACTGACACAGACAGCTGAGCACTGCCACCTTGCACGGTTTTACACAGCCATCCTGCACTTGCCCTGTCACTGCACACCAGAAGGAATCTCTCAGAGGGAAAGGAGAAGATTCAGAATAAGGTTTCAAAGAGGTAAAAGAGATACACTGGGTCTCTTGTGGTTGTTGCTGTACACCTGTGAACCTGAGGGTTGCACTTGAGTGAACAGCTTCTTCCTGGTCTATGCTGAAATGGTTGTATCATACACTGGCACAGGGAACCTTGGGGGTTTGTAACCATTTGGGGTGCATTTAGTTGATGCTATGTTGGCATAATTTTTTCCACCCTACCTGTGCAACCCTGTAAGTCCATCAATTTGAGTTCTGTAGTTACTTATGACATGTTTGATATGTTGACAGCAGCACCACGCTGACAGGACTTGCTACCGAAAATCTCAAAGTTCAAGACTCTGAAGGTAAGTTGAATTAAATCCAACATGACTGTGAATGGCTCTGTGGAAGCTCTGGACTGACAGAGACATACTCTTAAAGCATTTCTGTCTCAAGATGTTCATCTGGTTCCTGACTCTCAGTCAAATTCCTTGCAAAGCCCCTTGAAATTTTCATTCTTCATGCAGACCCAGAAGGGTCACTTTCCTCTTGAAAAATATAAAAAGCCTAATTGGTACACACTAGGCTCCATATTTGCCATCATGTGCACCTTCTTTGTTTCAACCTCAAAATGTTAGTGGAAATTGTGACCTGCAGTTTCCTAGTGGCAACTTGCATAGAGGGCCGACAATGAAACTGCTCCTCTCAAAAGCAGCAGCTCCTGCTTCTGCAAGTCAACAATGGATTTAAATATAATATGTATATATATATATATATTAGCATGTACCTCTGACATATAAGTGACCTTTTGCACCAGCTGGTATGGTAGCTGACAGGAAATTAATTTCTGGGGCAAAGACATTTGTTTCCTTCTCGCTCCTTGTTGCAGCAATGTCCTGTTCTGAGCACCAGAAAGCACTGGACTGCTGTGGAATCCTCCTGTCCCACTTCGCCATGGCAGTGTGGTGACAGTGTCCACCACCAGTGACCTGTCACAAACATGGCAGTTAGGCAGTAATTGTGTGGGAACGTTCACACTGCCAAATATCCCTTCACCTACCTCACAGTCAAACCATGCTGTGCTCTGCCTGTACCAGGGAAGCAGGCTGGAGCTTCCTGCTCTCCAGGTAACCCCCTTCAAATGGGAGCAGGAAGGGTTGAGCAAAATCCCACTTGTGCCACTCAGGCAGATTGGGTTAACAGCTGATGAATTGTGGTTATCTGAGCTATAGCTTATAAGGGTAAGCCAGCTCAAATTGAAAACATCAACACTCTCCAGCAACGAGTTAGCGTATATGGACATGACTCAAATTAGAAGCAATGTCTGAGTTAGGGCTACAGCTATTCCATAGTGAAGACAAGTCCATGTTATCCAACATCCCCTTCCTCGTCTTCAACTTTAATGGTTATTCAAACATTACTGTGGAAAAAAAAGCCCTGGCTGGGGCTTCCTACCCAAACTTGGCAATTCTTTGAATTTTCCTCCAAAATCTGCTTTGTCCTAGCTGTCTCTGGGCACAAAGAGACACTCCCACATCCTTTACATTCCAGTTGGGGCTAATTGAACTCACATGTCAGCATGAGTCAGCAGTAATTACCAGGAATATTAAGGAAGGATTTGGCACTGGACTTTGATAATTCAATAGCAGAGCCTCCATGTCCAGTGGGTTCTGAGATTGGCTCAGACCCCTTAAACACACGACACCAAAAGCTGTATTGAGTTCTCTGGTCTCATTTAACTACACATGGGCAGCTCCTGATACTGAAAGCATCTTTACTGTATTTTTTGATATACCTACAGAATGGAAAATCTAACGGAAAAATCATTTCTGAGTACCAAATCCCCCTCACTGGAGTTTAAATCTGTTTATATGCTGAAACAGATGAATCAATATTAGAGTGGCTGGCTGGCTTTTGTAAGCACTCGCATTGCAAACAGGGCCTAGAAATGCATTTCCTCCTTACAATTCCAGAGCAGAAATCTGAATCGATGGGAGGCTGAGGTAATAATATACCTCCCCCTCCCATGGCTCAGTTGAAATTGAAATCCTGAAACCACAATAACCCGAATTTTCCACATACGAGTGTTCATTCCCCACCACTCTTCCCAAAATAGTCCCCCTCCGTACACCTTCACCCTACAGACTATGCAGCCTTGTGTTTCCAGAGCTGGGGGATGGAGGTGTTTACACACTATCCCAACGCAGCCCCTAAAATCCTAATCTTCTCCTCTATACTGAAAAGCACCCAAACACATTTTTATGGTCAACTATGGCAAAAAAATCATTTGCCACAAACATACATGGACACAGAGACACGGTGGATGCGGCGGCGAAAAGTGAGGACTGGTCTCAGCCTGTGCTCTGGCAGAGGATGCCGGCAGGAGAAACAGCGTTAAAGTCATCATCAAAACCTTAACTGGAAACTCTTTCTGGATCTTAATATCTACAGTATAAGATACTTTGTTTTTCATAGAAATAAAGTCTTGATCTCGGTTGCAAATTAACCAAGTGTCTTGCTAGTGAATTTGATCTTGTCGCTCATTAAGTCTCTCACTTAAATGAAATTTTTTAGTCTTAGCCCTGAATCATAACACTCTCTACATGTTCAGAAAGGAGAACTGTTTTATTTTATCTAGTACAAACATATGTGCACCAAAATTCTTCTCAACAGACTACTTCTGAACCCAACCAGATCATTCAATTTTATTTAAATCCAGTCCTGGTTGTCTTTGTGAAACCTCTAACTACCAAATGTCAAGAATATTCTTGTTTTTTTCTGGAGAGTTTTCTTTTTCTGGTTAAATAGTCCATCTCAATAGAAACTCGCTAAATGACGCACAAACATTGTTTGTGTCGGTCTGCAGGAAAAAAAGTTTTTTACATGATATAACTTGGTTTTATGGTATTTAAATTATTCTTTATAAAAGATGTAAAACTACAGCTTCACCCAAAGACATACAAAATTCTTGTTTACTAAACAAAGTAACACGAAGTCAGAAAAAGCACCAGAGCCTTTCCCTCACTGCTTTTTCACGCTTTGGTATGTCAAACTGAAACACAACAGGAATCCGTAGCGCAGAAGTTATAAAACGCTCAAAATTATTTCCAAGTCAAGTACTGGCTGACCCTAAGGCAAACCCACCCTGTCCAGTTCCAAGCGAGCGCACCTGGGGCTCGAAAGAGGCAACGTGAAACTTTAGTTCACTTGTTTTCCCCTCGAAAGGTTTCTCGAAGCGTCAGTAGAAAGGATGTGGCCAAGGCGCCGCGACGGAGCCCTCGGCCGCCCCAGTTTCAGCTCTCGGGACAGAGAAGCACGGCTTGGGCATCCCCCATCCGAGCGTCGGCCGACACCGGCCCCCGCCGGGGCTCCCGCCTGGGAGCTGCGGACCGTCACCGGCGCCCGGCTGGAAAAAAGCGCGGCGGCGGTCCCGGCGCCGCCGACACGAGCAGAGGGACCACCGACA